>CAUYON010093006.1:0-74515 GCA_963573935.1 Arctocebus calabarensis
ACAGAGTGAGACTGTGTCTCAAAAATAAAACCATTATAATGGCCGGGCGTTGTGGCGGGTGTCTGTAGTCCCAGCTACTTGGGAGGCTGAGGCAGGAGACTCACTTGAGCCCAGGAATTGGAGGTTGCTGTGAGCTGTGATGCCACAGCACTCTATCCAGGGTGACAGCTTGAGGCTCTGTCTCAAAAAAAAAAATAAAAAAATAAAATAAAACCATTATGGTATATCTTTCAATGGTTTGTCCACTAATTTAAATTAGCATATTTACTCACACTGAAAAATTCCTAGAGTTTAAAGATTTTACTGAGAACTGTTCATCTCTGAAACATATATACAGTAAAAATTCAAATTCCCCTAATAATTCCATTAAAAGCTCGGTGGCTCACGCCTGTATTCCCAGCACTCCGGAGAGCCAAGGTGAATTATCTGAGCTCAGGAGTTCAAAACCAGCCTGAGCCAGAGTGAAAACTTGTCTCTAAAAAAATAGCTGGGTGTTGTGGTGGGCACCTTTAGTCCCAGCTACTTGGGAGGCTAGGCAAGAGAATCGCTTAAGCCCAAGAGTTTAAGCTTGCTGTGAGTTGTGATGCCACTGCACACTACTGAGGGCAACAAAGTGAGACTCTTGTCTCAAAAAATAAAAATAAACAAAAAGTTACATATCATAGAATACATAATTATCTTGTTGCCAAACACTGGATACCAAGTAACACCATGACAACCACTCCACTTTGCAATCACATTACTGCCAAGAAAAACTCAAGTGAACTTGAGTCAGATACTCATTCTTACTACAGGTTCTTTTACAGAATTCTCTAAGACCTTATCATTACTACTAGCTGATGAGAAGGACTGTTTACTCCCTCTTATGGTTAATATGTCACATTTGTTTGTTTTCTTTTTTAGCCAGCAAATACAAAGGTAGTTATTCGAACTGTAATTAACCAACAAACAACTGTAACTCTTCAGGTTATGTTCCTGTAGGCTAAAGAAGAAACAGCTCGGCTCAGCGCCTGTGGCTCAGCGGGCTAAGGCGCCAGCCATGTAAACCTGAACTGGCAGGTTCAAATCCAGCCTGGGCCTGCCAACCAACAATGACGGCTGCAACCCCAACAAAAATAGCTGGGCACTGTGGCGGGCGCCTGTAGTCCTAGCTACTTGGGAGGCAGAGGCAGGAGACTCGCTTGAGCCAGGAATTGGAGGTTGCTGTGAGCTGTAATGCCACGGCACTCTACCCAGGGCAAAGGCTTGAGGCTCTGTCTCAAAAAAAAAAAAAAAAAAGAAGAAACAGTTCTTTGAATATCAGAATTACATTTAACTTTATTTTTTTCTGAAACAGAGTTTTACTTTCTCACCCTTGGTAGAGCGCTATGGCATCATCAAAGCTCACAGCAAACTCAAATTCTTGGGCTTGAGTGATCCTCTTGCCTCAACCTCCCAAGTAGATGAGACTATAGGCATCTGGCTAATTTTCCATTTTTAGCACAGATGGAGGTCTTGCTCTATTGCTCAGGCTGGTGTCTAATCCTGAGCTCAAGAAATCCATCTGCCTCACTGTCCCAGAGTGCTAAGATTACAGGTATGAGCCACCATGCCTAGCCTAGTTTTTTTTTTAAAGGGGCTTTCAAATTCTATTGAAATAGTTTCTTTTCTTTCTTTTTTTTTTTTATTGAGACAGAGTCTCACTTTGTCGCCCTTGGTAGAGTGCCATGGCATCACAGCTCACAGCAACCTCAACTCTTGGGCTTAAGCGATTCTCTTGCCTCAGTCTTCTGAGTAGCTGAGACTACAGGCGCCCACCACAACACCCAGCTTTTTTGTTGCAGTTGTCACTGTTGACAGGGCCAGGTTAGAACACGCCAGCCTCACTGTATGTGGCTGGCACCTTAACCACTGTGCTATAGGCGCCGAGCCACTATTTTTATTTATTTTTTTTTTTTGAGACAGAGTGTCATTCTGCTGCCGTGGGTAGAGCGTCTTGGTATCATCATAGCTCAAAGCAACCTCAGACTCTTGGGCTTGAGCATCCTTTTACTTCAGCCTCCCGAGTAGCTGGGACTACAGGCTTGCTGCACTATACCTGGCTACTTTTTCTATTTTTAGTAGAGGTGGGGTCTCGCTCTTGCTCAGGCTGGTCTCAAATTCCTGAGCTCAATCCACCCACCTTGGCCTCCCAGAGTGCTTGGATTACAGACGTGAGTCACCACACCCAGCTAGTTACTATTTTTCTCTGAAATTTTCTGGGTGGTTGTTAAGTTTTTATTTCCACCTAGCTAAAAAGTGATTCATAAACTCCCAGCAAAGTGGCTACATTATAACCTGTGAGGTTTATTCAGGAATAGTAAGATTGAAAAATCCCTGCATTTTATTTTTATCATGTGAGCTGCACAGGGCACATAGTCCACTGTTAAAAGGCATATTACTTCACATGCCAAACACCAAAGGTACAAAGGCACTGAAAAACAAATGCACAAACGCACATATACCTGTTCATTCACCCAGTGAACTCAATCTACTCACCTGCTTGCCCTTTGGAGTAAGATTTAGCATTCCATACACAGCAACACTACTCTCCGTAGACAAGACCACACCATTGTAACACTGACACTATAAAAAGGTCAAAGTTCAAGTTTAGTTATTTATATGGATATTAAAATATCTTAACATACAGAAAAAGGGCTATTTACAAATAAGTTATTTGGTTAAATGTTAGTAAAAGGAGGCCAGTGATTTTTAATATTAATAAAGAATAGCTATTTTTGTGGAAGACAAAAATTTATCTGTGGATACACACATATATGCAAATCACAAGTTATACACACATGGGCAAAAGTTACCTAGCCCATATCACTTAAAAATACCTGGACGGTTTATTTTTACTTTTTTTTTTGGCTGGGGTCAGGTTTGAATGCGCCATCTCCGGTATATAAGGCCAGTGCCCTACTCCTTTGAGCCACAGGCACCGCCCTTATTTTTTTCAAAATCTGGACTATTTAGATAAGATACAGAGCCCACTGACACTGTGATCACCAATTCCTGCTAAAGTTTTTAAGAGAAAAAGTTAGGGGGAACTCTAAAATGGAGGGATCAGGCTGTCAGATCAGACTTACATTTAACTTTATTTTTTTCTGGAGAATAGAGCTTTGCCCAAGAACTACTTGTGCCCCCCCAAAATGAACTGAATCCTATCTAACCTCCCCCTTATGAAAATACAGAGAATAAAGGACCATGATAAATGACATTGCAAGGATGCAATCAACCAAACCTATACTGTGAGAAGCTCCACAGGACAACCAGATTTGTTTCCAACCAGCAAGTAGCAAGGCAGGGCAGGAGAAAAGGGAATGGAAAAGGGAGTGCTGCTGTAGGTTAATGGAGACTTCAGGGTCACATCAACCGAACACAGCACATAGATACTGTTTGGCTCTTCATTCAAATCAAGTAACTATTAAAAAGTACTGAAAATGGCTCGGCGCCTGTGGCTCAGCGGGCTAAGGCGCCAGCCACGTACACCTGAGCTGGCGGGTTCGAATCCAGCCCAACGATGACGGCTGCAACCAAAAAAAATAGCCGGGCATTGTGTCCCAGTTATTTGGGAGGTGGAGGCAGGAGAATCGCTTGAGCCCAGGAATTGGAGGTTGCTGTGAGCTGTGATGCCATAGCACTCTATCCAGGGCGACAGATTGAGGCTCTATCTCAAAAAAAAAAAAAAAAGTACTGAGAAATGACTGGGAGAATTTGGATATTAGGTCACATTTAGCAGCCTTATTAATTTGGAGGTGGGTATGACAAGGGTAGGTGACTACATTAAAATCATTTTTCTCAGGGATGTACACGCACATGTGTTTGAATGAAATGCTATGATGTCTAAGGGGCTGACAGGCCAGGATTGGCCAAATACTGACAGGTACCAAGCTGAGGGACTGGCCCATGAGGATTCTACAGACTGTCCCGCTCTGTATGTGCTGCAAATTTTCTACAATACAAGCATTTCCCCCCTCAGCTTTATTAAGATATAATTAACAAATAAGAATAGTATATGTTTATGGTGTACAATGTCATATTTTGATAGATGTCATCTGTGAATAAAAGATTAAAAATGTGTACAGATTCTAGAACTTCCCAAACAATAAAGAAAACTGCTGAACAAAATCTAACTTTCAGACATAAATAAAACACTTACCAACTCATCGGACAAGACACACTGAAGATAACCCGAACCATCCCGCAACACCAGAAACATTAAATTCTTCCCTAAAAATGAGAAATAAAAATTGAGCCAGGCTATTGGCCAGGCACTACAGACAATTTTATTATAACTTAATCTTATCTAAAGGAACCTCTGAGGTTAAATACTGAAGTTCAAATCTCCAGTATGGACGTATTCACTAGTAACATCACTACTATTTTGTCTTCACCACACTATACCTTCAAATCCTTCATGATCCCGTGACCCTCATGACCAGGGAAAGCAAGACCCCAAGCAGCATGAATGAAAGGATTAAGCCTCCTTCACCCTTGAATCCCCTGCATGTGGCACCAGGCACTCAGTGGACGAGGCTCAAATACCGTCAAACACAATCACTGTCTTTTCTATGTCCCATTTCATTTTATGAAAGATGTGATAATCATTTATAATAAAAAGAGAAAGAGAACACATAATATCAGGACCAGGCAGAATGCAAATGCTAAATGTAAAAGCCAAAACTATAGCTTTCAGATTTAGATCTGAACTTCTTGTAATACAACCCAATTTTCATTAAATAATTAAAACTCAATTTGACAAATATTTACTAGGTAACTCCTCATCACTGTGGTTGATAAAAGTTAAAACAGCATTTAAATAATTTTTAAACTTTTAATAATTTTTAAATAAGCACAAATTGAAGATATAAATCACTATATGCGGAAGGAGGGGAGGGAGGGAGGGAAGAAGGGCAAGCATATCAAACCTCCCCACAAAAAAATGAACACAAGTAAATAATTTTATGTTTTTATCTAAAATGAAGAATATTTAAAAAATAGATAGAAAAGTGATACAGTTTACCTTGCCTACGCAGCCTGTGGACCCAGCCAAACACTTTCACTCTTTGGCCTCTATATCCTTCTAATGAGTCAATCTTCACCTGTTAAATTAAATAGCATCTGACTAATTGTGTCATTTACACATACCAACTTTTTTATTAATATTAGATGGATGATAGTAAAGTATTTAAAAAATCACAGAATGGTACGAAACTGTATACAATTACTCTGGTGAAAGTCAGAACCAAATAATGTCACCATATTGGAGTGGTTAAAAAAAAATCGAGTCTTCTTTTTTAGCGAAAAGCTGGCAATGAGAAACAACCAGAAGACTTTCAGATATTGCTACATAAAATCAATTAATAAATTAATTCAATTTGCTTCCAGCAATAATCCTAATCCACACAGAGAATTTTCTGTGACCCTGCAGGCCTTCAATACATATCAGGACTTGGGATCTAAAAGCCTACCTTTCTGTTTGGGGATGAAGGAGAGAAAAGATGAACAGAAAAAGCGACTAGGGAATGTAGCCAACAAAACAGCTAGCTCCCTCACTAATGAAACAGGAAAAATGTAACGATTCATAAGCAATAAAAACTATGGAAAATCAAATCATGTCTATTTATAGTCCAGCAATCTGTTTCCGTTCCAGAAAGAAAAGATGGAAGAAGAGTGAGCCCAATTTCAAAAATGTCAAATGTGAATCTCACTCTGTCACCCAGACTGGACCACAGTGGTGCGATCATAGCTCACCGCAGCCTTGACCTCCTGGGCTCAAGAGATTTTCCTGACTCAACCTCCCCTGCAGATGGGACTACTGGTGCACTCCACCACAAGGGCTACCTTTTCCTACTTATTTAGAGATGGGGGTCTTGTGACGTTGCCCAGGTTGCTCTTAAACGGTTGGCCTCAAGCAACTTTCCCATCTCAGCCTCCCCACTTGCTGAGATTATAGGTGTGAACCACTGCACCTAGGTGTATTTATTTATTTTTCAAGGCATGATTTTGTCATGAACTTTTTTGGCTATTTAAATAAGCCATGAAAATCATCAACCTCTTCATTTTATGATAAGGAAACTGATGCTTAGTCACTTGACCAATACCACAAAGCACAGTTAGGGTGTGGATATCAGGTCTGCCGGTGTTCAGTTTGGATAGAATTCATTTAATAAGCAATCAGTAAACTCTGTGATAAAATGGACCCATAAAGAACTAGCCACATAACTCTGAAACATTATTTCTCTCTATCCCTTTGCAAAGGAAAGTAAAAACAGAATGAACAAACCACTTGGCATGCCCTCAAACACAGAAACAATGATCACATAAAGTCATGTCCATGATATTGGAAATGATACACGCACTTACACATTTTGCCTCTGGAAGACTTGGATCATTTTTAATTGTAATCTTTTTTGCTTCTTCTAGGTTCTTTTCTCTTCGAAAATTATCTTCTGCCTTTTAACAATAAAGCAATTTGTTAAAGTGATTTCTGGTGCTCTGACTCTAACAATTTTTTACAGTAGCTAATTCATTACTCACCTCTTTTTTTTCCCGGGATTCACTCTTCATTTGTTCTCTATGCCACATTTTTTTAATGTTCTTCATCTGTGTTTTAGAAATAACATCCCACCTCTAAAGAGATAAACAGTTAATTTTTTTTAAGAACTCTGTTTTGATAAAAATTTATCACAAAATATAATTTTGTAAAACTTTTAGTTCACCCTACCTCATTTTCTTTTTGTGAATCTACATAAATAGTGGGAAATGGTTCTTTTCCGACAGTCATCAAAGCCTTGGGTAGAGAGAAGAAAAAAGAAATGTATTTAATATTGTATAATACTTAAAATCAGAGCAACACCTTAATTATGAGGCACCTTCAACAATCCAGAACACCATCAAGAGCCAATAAGAAAGGAGAAAGACCTCAAGAGCCAAAGGTTGACATTGGCAGTGATGGGTTGAACATACTAAGATGCATTCTGTTTAAAGTAGAAGCCCTCAGGTCCTCTCTCAAATAATTCCAACAAGTTTAGTGGTACAGTGTGCAGTTCCCCGGGACAGATGAGCAGTAACACTAGATCATAAGTGGCTGTAGTGACCAAGCAGAGGTACACTGACACCAGAAGAGATACCTAACAGCAAAAGCCAAGTGCAAGTGACACGTAAAAAGCTAGTCCTCTGTAAGAAATCATAGAAAAGTGTAACACATTTTTGTTTGTTTATTTATTTTTTAGAGACAGAGTCGCACTTTGTTGCCCTTGGTAGAGTGTCATGGCGTCATAGCTCACAGCAACCTCATACTCCTGGGCTCAAGCAATACTCTTGCCTCAGCCTCCCAAGTAGCTAGGACTATAGGCTCCCATGCAATGCTCGCTATTTTTAGAGATAGGGGTCTGACTCTGGCTTACGCTGGTCTCGAACCGGTGAGCTCAGGCAATCCACCTGCCTTGGCCTCCCAGAGTGCTAGGATTATAGACTTGAGTGTAAGATTTTTTTTTTTTTTTTGAGACAGTCTCAAGCTATCACCCTGGGTAGAGTGCCGTGGCATCACTGCCCACAGCAATCTCAAACTCTTGGGCTTAAGCGATTCTTTTGCCTCAGTCCCAAGTAGCTGGGACTATAGGTGCCTGCCACAATGCCTGGCTGTTTTTTTGTTGTAGTTGTCATTGTTGTTTTAGCTGACCCAGGCAAGTTTGAACCTGCCAGCCTTGGTGTATGTGGCTGGCACCCTATCCACGGAGCTCCGGGCGCCACTAAGTGTAAGCCATTTTTGAAACACAACAAAATAATGGTCAAGTACACAAAAGGCAAGCCCTCATTTAGTTTGAAAAATTTCCTACATGTAGAATACCCCTTTTTACCAAACTAGGACACATCAGGCATTGCTGTGCTGTGTGTCATTTAATAGTTTATATTTTGTGTTTTTTAATATAATTGATAGTATATAAAAAAATGGTATTTTGTTGCTTCAAATATTCCTTCAAAATCTCTCCCAAGTTATTAAGCCAAACAAGAAATGCAGTAAGTCATTCTCTTGGTGCAAGATCTGAAAGCTTCCAAAACCTGACCTTTTCTAAAGAGATGCAGTGGCTGCTGCAAAGGACAGAACCTGGATCTTTTGAAAACATCCAAGAGTTCACTTTTTTTAACAATTAGATGTCATAGGGCTATGTGCAGGTCACTTGGAATTCATTTACTACCTGTTGGTCTATAGTACTGTCATAAATAAATGCAGAGAGATCCTGCCTTTTATATCACTGAAAGAACCAAATTGTCATTCCCCAAATCAGTGACCAGCACACTTTTGTTAACAGAAACATTCTGGTGACATTCACCTAAAAGGTATTGGCAGTTTTGGGTAGCCACAAGGAGGCATTCAATAATGCAGAAATGAGAGAAAGATTTCCCTTTAAGAGTTAAAAAGCCAGCCCCATGTTGACATGCCAAAGCACAACCATATATCATGACCTGGCATGCTCCAAGGTTAGGAGTTGGTAGCAACTAAATAAATGTTGTAATATAGTTATCAAAAAGAGCGACTGGTCAGACACAGATGCACAGAAAACGGACTGTCAGGGCACTGCTTTTTCTAGGAAGGTCCAAGGAAAGAACTTTCAGCCATCTTTATATGTGAATGGATTCTAGCATTTGAGTTCAAAAGTTAAGTCCATGGGCTACTTTAAGAAGCATGTCTTGGGTCACACCTTAACCTGATGCAATTAGTTACCTAACACCCATGGTGAGTCTAAGTTCTAAAAGAACCCACTTGATTTCTATTTGGCTTTCCATCTAAATCTGCTTAGAGAGAAGGTGCTAAACTCATTCAAGGATCCTAAGGCCTGAGAAATAATAATGCATTAATAAATTGGCATTCTGGCTTGGCACCTGTGGCTCAAGGGCCTAAGGGGCCAGCCACATACACCTGAGCTGGCGGGTTCGAACCCAGCCTGGGGCCTGCCCAACAACGACAGCTGCAACCAAAAAATAGCCGGGCATTGTGGTGGGCGCCTGTAGTCCCAGCTACTTGGGAGGCGGAGGCAAGAGAATCACTTGAGTCCAGGAGCAGGAGGTTGCTGTGAGCTGTGATGCCACCACACTCTACCCAGGGTGACAGCTTGAGGTTGCCCCCCCCAAAAAATAATAATAAACTGACATTCTAACTTTAAGCTCCAGACTCATGTGTCTGCTTTGAGAAATGGGTCCATTCTTGGTACGCTGATATAAATGATGTCTTTGAGTTGCAAGGCTGAGGATCCCCTTCCAGATTGTGGTAACACCAAAAGCCTCTTAGCAGTCACCTGGCCATGTGCTCAGTGAGACTAAGGAAGAGTGATATTTATTTTTATAAGAACTGAAAAACTGGCAATCTAGCTCATTGCATGGAAAAATTCCAAGATATAACACAATGTGTTAAGGAAGAAAAAAAGAACACACTTTGATCATCATCTAAATAGTTCTAAAGTCATACATCTATATATTCCTTTTCTTTTTCTGAAAATAAGTTTGAAAACCTAGTGCTTCAAGCTTCAGTAGAATTCTTGACAAGTCACACAGTAACTGATATTAAACCATTAATAAGTGCAGAGTCATTATCCTAATTAGACACTACCTTGAGACCTGTTTTAAATGGTTTCTCCTTGGTTCCATCTCCTGTAGCATCGTTCCCCTCTCGATCTGAGACATAGAGCTCTGCTGTTTTAAAAATGAGAGTAGGTTACTTTTCAGCTAATAATTATCAGTCACTTTATAGTGCAACTACTTCATTCATGCTTTATCTTTGTAAACAAGCATCTTTTTAGTAAAAATTAATGAGGTTCATAAAAAGTTAATATCCTATTTATTTTCTTATTCCCCCATTTCAATGATATCTCATAAAAACATACGAGTTACAAATTTAACTTTAAAGATGAACTCTGATAATTTTAATTTGTGATACTGATTCTCTATACTTCATTACCCAAAGATAAAGCAAGGGCTTTGACGTTGGCCAGACCTACACTGGAATCTTGTTGTAAGAGTGGGGACTTTTCTTAACCTTTCTGAGCTTATTTCCTAGTCTATAAAATGAGAAAAACTGAGGATGAATAAAATAACACATTAAAATCAGATAACCAAGTTCGCTCTGATCTTTAAAAGGACACCGAAACTCTGACTATAGACAAACTGTAAAAGGCCTCATAAACTATTAAGGCTTAACAGTGACAACAATCCAGGTCTCCTAAACCTTTTCTTTCTATTTTTCCTTACTACATGATAAGGTCTCCCTGGAAGTCGCAATAAAAATGAGACTGGGCAAAAGAGAATTAGAATTCTAATGTCCTCTCCTGACAATCGCTTTGAAGAACTGCATATTTGGGGCAACCTTATGAATCCCTCCAGCTTCTAAATCTCGGCGCAATCACGGGGTATTTCACAGTGGGGCAGGGCGCAGAGCGGCCACTGTCGCAGCGTCGGGGCACAGAGAGCTCGGGGAAACCCCAACCTGGCCCATCCAGTGCCGAGCCCAGCCTCCCCTCCTCCTTCCCTCCGGCTGGTCCGCACACATTTGCGGAGCGACCACTCTGTGCCAGGCACTAAGGTAAGCGCTGGAATTCGGTTGGACGAAGGTTCCTAACCCCAGATAGGGTGCACCGCCCCATATGCCGAGCTCACCCACCTAGCACCATCCCTGCGGTCGCTCTGGTGACCTCTAAGGACATCGACTCCCGCACAACCACCGCCTTATTACCCCAACGTGCACTGCAGGCTTCCTCGACTAGTGTTGCATCATATAACGTAGCGTCGAGGTCGCTCCAGTGAGTCAGCCTAGCGTCCAGATCCATTGGTTACGGGAGGTGGGCAAGTGACGCTCAAGCCGCCATCTTTGGTCAGGGCAAAGCTTCCGGGCCCGGAGACGCCCGGCCCAGTCTCTCCCAGCCCGGGACTACTTGGCGGCACCTGCTCCAGGCTTTCGCCCTTCAGTCCCCCATCTCCTACCTAAGCCTCCTAGTCTGAATCCTCCAATTCTGTCCCAGCTGGAGGCGTGCCTGGTCCTCTTGCAAACCATACCAAAGATGTCCAGAGGCTGCAATTCTAGTTGAATTAATGTCATCAGTAAATGTGCGGGGCGCTAGCAGCGAGAGGCGAGTGAGCGGTGATGGAGATGGAGAAGAATTGCCCTGTCTCGCACGCGGGAAAAAGTTCTAACTTTCTAACTTCAACGAATGAACGTACCTCTGTGTTTGAGACAAAAACTATGATATATTATCATTTAATGTTTTAAGAATCTACTGGGGCCCAGGTGAGGTGGCTCACACCTGTAATCCTAGCGCTCTGGGAAGCGGAGGCTGCAGGAGTTCTATACCAGTCTGAGCAAGAGCAAGACCTCATCTCTACTATCAATTAAAATTTTAAAAAATTACCCAGGCGTTGTGGCGGGCGCCTGTAGTCTCAGCTACTGCGAGGCTGAGGCAAGAGGGTCACCTGAGCTCATGAGTTCAAGGATGCAGTAAGCAGTGATTGCACCGCTGCATTCCAGCCTGGCCCACAGAGGAAGTATTGTCTCAAAAAGAACAATAACAGTAAAATAAGAAGTAACATCTCATGACTTTTGCCATGTTCAGTTCATTAGACTTGAGTCACGTGGTCCAACCCACACTCAGAGGCAGAGTAGTACTCAAGAGTATGAGTAAGAGGAGGCAGGAATCATAGGGCTCCCTGAGAAAACTGCCTATCATAGTGACCAGAATTGAAGCTTCAGTGCCTTTTTTATATTATTAGTAGTATTTTTACTTCTTTTAGTCACCCTCGGTAGAGTGCTGTGGCGTTACAGCTCACAGCAACCTCCAACTCCTGGGCTTAGGCGATTCTCTTGCCTCAGCCTCCTGAGTAGCTGGGACTACAGGTGCCCACCACAAAGCATAGCTATTTTTAGAGATGAGGTCTCACTCTTGCTCAGGCTGGTCTTCAACTCCTGAGCTCAAGCAATCCACTGGCCCCAGCCTCCCAGAGTGCTAGGATTACAGGAGTGAGCCACCACACCCAGCAGGGACTGCCTTTCATCACTGCCGATCTGATGAGTACTCAACCTGCCAACAGCGGAAGGCAACTTAAGAAACCAATAGGACACCATTCTTTGGGAGGACCAGCTGGCCACTTGGTGGCAGGTAAATGACATCAGACTCCTGGAGAAGGCAGTAATGTCCCAAGTCTAGACATAGAGTCCACTTGTGTCCAAGTGCCTTCTCTGCCTCCAGCACCATCTATGAACTTAGAGAATCCTCTGTCCATCTTCATGGTACACGTCCCCTCTAACACTGGGGAACACATTTTCAATACAGAAAGTGAGACAGTGAAGTCATGCCTATAGAATTCAGTGATCTAACCATGTGCTTTGTGTTAAGTTAGCTTATTGGGGACTTTTGTTTGTTGGTTTGTTTGCCAAAACCATAGATAAAGAGCAAAGATTGTTTAAAATATTTGGATATGCTCTGCTCTCCTACACAGGAGGGATATATTTCCCTGCTTCATTTATGTTGGGCTTAGCCAAGTGGATTTTCTTTGACTCTAGGATATTACTAGATGTAATACAAGCAAAGGTTTAAAATGTGCTTGTACTGTTGAACTTGTTTTGTTGTTCTGCCATCACCATGAGAAAAATAGGCCCTGACTGGCCCATTGGTCCAAGGAAAGTAAGAGGTATATGCAGAAAACCTGGACCCAATCTGAACTCAGCTTAGACCAGTTGACCCTTAGATGCAGGAGTGAAAATAAATGATTGTTGCATTAGGCCTCTGAGTTTGGGGGGCATTTTGTTACACATCTTTGTTATGGTAAAAGTAGACTGATACATACTCCATCACCCACAACCATCTGGCTTAAAAGAAAAATTGAATGGGACAGGCATGGTGGCTTATCTCTGTAATCCTAATACCCTGGGAGGCTGATGCGGTAGATTGTTTGAGCTCAGGAGTTTGAGACCCATCTCTACAAAAAATAGAGAAATTAGTCAAGGGCAGGCATGGGTGGCTCACACCTGTAATCCTAGCACTCTAGGAGGCTGCGTTGGATGGATTGCCTGAACTCACAGGTTTGAGACCCCATCTCTAAAAATAGCTGGGTGTTGTGGTGGGCGCTTGTAGTCCCAGCTACTCGGGAGGCTGAGGCAGGAGGGAGCACTTGAACCCAAGAATTTGAGGTTGCGGTGAGCTATGATGATGTCACTGCACTCTAGTCTGAGCAACACTATAGAAGAAGGAGGAGGAGGAGGAAAAAGGAAGAAGAAGAAGAACTGAATGGCCTACTGGGAATCACTTATGGCCCCTGTGAGGGTGCCATATATACTTTGAACCAGTAGTCAATATAGGGTACAATTCCCCATAAAAGAAACCATGTTATTGATTTTTTTAATGCTTGTTGGGTTTAAAGAGCTCTCCCATGCTGGGAGTCAGGGGTCCCAGTTCCCCAGATCTAGTTGACCTGGTTCAATTACTTGGCTGAGCTAGAAAGTTCAGGTGAGGCACGGTAGTAATCGAAAGCAAAAGTTGAGTGGAAACTGAAAATAAAACTGTAGCAGCACAGGCAGCAAGAATAGAAAGAAAAAGTAACCTGCACAAGTTTCAGTATAACAAAGAGAAATTTTATTTAAGAACCAAGGAAAGCTTACAGCACCTGCAAAGAGAGTCAGAAGTGAGTTTCACTCTTGAAAGAGAAGGGGTGAGAGAGTCGGAGACGCAAAGGCAGTGCAGAGGTATGAATACCCTCTTCCTCTCTGTTTGAAATTGGTTGCAACTCTTTCATTGGCCTCTCTGCGTCCAGGCATCATTGCCCTTTTCTATTGGTCATTCGTTACCTAGATTACCTCACACAGTTGGCAAGACCGGCTGAGTGGTGCAGGTTCCTGTGGGCCCTCCAGACTTCTTGTACAGTAGGTCAGGCTTTCCCCTTGAAGCTCCTTTCTTCGCGTCCTTTCCCATCCAGGCATCTCCATTTGTATGAAATAAATTGGGAAGTCTGTGGCCACACTGAAGCCAGTAAGCAGAAATCTTTACTGCTGTTTTCCGAGAAGAAAGAACCTCTCCTAATACCAGTGAAAGACCACAGGACTGGGAACGGAGAGAAAGAAATACAGCTCCGTGGCTACCGCAGACCCCTTCTCCCGCCACGAACCTCAGTAGTCTCCCCTGTTCCCAGCGGCCTTCGGTCTTCATCTGCCCATCGCAGGCATCGCACGTCTGTGATCGCTGTGTCTGGTAGTGGCCCTTACAAGGCACCACTAGACTGTAGGGAGATGCTTTGTACCTTTCAGAGCCTTGCGTAACTCTCAGGCGGACAGGCTCATTTAGTCTGACCTCCCTCCGGAAGCAGAAATTTCCTTACAACGTCTCGGAAAGAGTCACTTTCAGTCCTCACGGGCCACCGTACCGGCCGTCGGCCTCGGTTTAGGGCAGCGGACGCCGGCGCCGCCATGTTGTCTCCGGGCCACTTCCGCGTTTCGCTCACTTAGTTCTGCGCTTCCGGCTCCTTCCTCGCGGGGCTGCACCTGTGGAGGGAGACGGAGCCCGGAGCGCCCTTCCACGTTGTACGAAAACCGCCTTCGGGCATTGTTCCCAGCAAACTTAATTCGTCTCCTAAATCCCCGCCTTATACTTTCGAGTTTTTGCTCCTCAAAACAAAGAGAAGTGACGAAAATTACTGCGCCCCCGAGCGCCTTTTGGAGAGTCCAGCAATGTTCGCTTAATTAACGAATCAGAGCAATCAAAAAAACTCAGTAATACAGTTTGTAGCTGCAAACTGAAAGTGGAGGTCATCATTACGATGAAACATTTGAGGAACTGAAAACTTGACTTTTCCTTGTAGACTTACATGTAAGACTTAGGTTTGCTGCTGATTTACTCCCTGGAGAACCTTAACTTCAGTGATTCCCAGGCTCCTTCATGTTAGTGAACCGCTTCATGGGGAGCCCGTTATCTTTCTCCCTGAAAACAACAACGCCAACTAGAAAAAGTTTAAAGTAAAATAATTTTAAAGTCCTGCTGGATGAGCACGGCTTAAGGAAGGCTAATAACTGATTGTCGTGCAGCTAGACGTCTGAAAGGAGAACATAGAGAACATAAAATCCTTTTTCTTTTTTGAGAGAGAGCGTCTCATTGTGTAGCTTTCGGTAGAGTGCTGTGACGTCACAGCTCACAGCAAACGCAAACTCTTGAGCTTAAGTGATTGTCCTGCCTCAGCCTCCGGAGTAGCTGGGGTCTACAGGCGCCCTGCACAAGACCCCACTATTTTTAGAGACGGGAGTCTCACTCTTACTCAAGCTGGTCTCAAACTGTGAGCTCAGGCAATCCACCCGCCTCGGCATCCCAGAGTGCTAAGATTACAGACATGAGCCACAGTGCCCCGCCAGAATTCTTATTTTCTTGACCTTGGTCAAGTTTCTTAACCTTTCTAAGCCACAGATACTTTGATTGTAAAGTGATAATGACCTTTCTTTGGAAAGGCTATTGTGAGGATAATATGAGATCAAGTATACCAAAATGCCTTGACATCCAGTAAGCCTTCTGAATTAGGATATAAATGGCATTAATAGTTAATCAGTTATTCTTTTGTTCCGTGATATGCTTGAGTCAAACTTTCAAAGCTGCTGAGGGCTGCTGGTGGAGTCTCCCCAACCCCCACTCCCACCCCCACCCTTGGGCTCCCTGGCCAGTATGTTGGTATGTAGAATATCTCAGACCCGCTATAGGTCCTTCCTATTGCCTCCAGTTCTCAAAAAAATGACCTATCTCTTGCATCAAGCCGGTAAATGACATCTCTCCCTTGAAACCTACAAACTTTGCTGCTTAGACACCAATCCTTTTCTTCTAGTAGAAGTACTATCTTCCCTCTGGTCCGCCTCTCTCTCCACCTATCTTCTGGATTCCCCATAGCCCTTCAACCTAATCTCCATACTTCAGCCAGGTAAACATAAGTATAAATAATAATTTCATTCTGTATCTGGCAACTTTCCATCAACTTCCTAGCTTGACAGGCTCACCAGGTGCTGTGTGCTCTGGCCTGACATTGCTTTCTAAAGGCACTATTAGCTTGAGCCTGGGCTAGTCTTTTGGCTGAATTCGCCTGGGTACAATATGGAATTGGGGATAGCTGTTAAAGGTGAAGACAGCATCAAATAGAGAAGAAAATTTTCTCTGTAGAGTTGGGGAAGCTTTCAAAGCAGAGTTAATTGTGTCTACTGGAATCAATGAAGAAGTCCGTTAGGTTGGTTTGAAGAGTAAATCCTGGAGCAGGAGTTGAGGCTCACAGTGTCTCTGGGGGTCTCAGAGGCCCGGCTTATGATTTCTTAGTTTATTGGTATTTTTGCTATTGGAGCAGTTTATAAAAGTATCTTCGCCCCAAGCCACAAAAACCTAAGAAATAACTCAGTCTTAGACAAATGCAGTAAATTTAAATGAGACCTTCTGAGTTCATATTTACTTAAGATATTTGTGGTGATAAAATTTGGATACAGGTTTTCCAGAAACCTGCACCAATGCTCTACTTTTATTTTTTTATTTATTTTGAGCTCTGGTGTCACAGCTCACAGCAACCTCATACTCTGGGCTTAAGTGATTCTCTCTCTCTTTTTTTTTTTTTTTTTTTTGGTGCAGTTTTTGGCCCAGGCTGGGTTTGAACCCACCACCTCTTGCATATAGGGCCAGCACCCTACTCCTTTGAGCCACAGGCACCACCCTTAAGCAATTCTCTTGCCTCAGCCTCTCAAGTAGCTGACACTACAGGCACTTGCCATAACACCCAGCTAATTTTTTTGGTTGTTGTTATTATAGTTGTTGTTGTTTTAGCTGGGCCGGACTGGGTTTGAACCCACCACCCTTGGTGTATTTGGCCGGTACCCTACCCACTGAGGTACGGGCGCCGCCCCAAAGCTGTACTTTTAGAAATAGTCCCTTGTGTTAATTTTGTTAAACTCTTTGATGATCATAAAATTTTTATGATGTTCACACAAAATTTAAATAAGGAAACTGAAGGTAGATGGAGATCCCCAAATGGCTGGTAACCAGAGATCTCCTATAGGATTTCCATAGACTGGCTTATTCATTATGCAGCTTGGCTCAGCAGAACCATTTTATAATGAAATTGCAAGATGACTCCCAGTGGGCAAATCAACCTCTCTTCTGAAGGCTGATTCTTATCACCTGGGAGAATTGATTCCTGGTGAGAAATGCTAGACTGAAAAACCTTCCTGTGATGACTTCACAAGCCAGATCCAATATCTTTAATCTTCTCGTGGACAACAATCAAGAAGACATTCCAGGACTTATGACAGCCTTCTAAAACGATTGCTATTAAATTATTGCTATGTAAAGCATCAGGGGTCAAAGGAACATTGGCAATCTTTTTGACTGGAGATCATAAACAGGTTATCTGGAGCGAGGTTAACCTGTACCTTAAATTTGGCTGGAGTGCTTTGGGTTTTTAATCACCATACTCTATCAGGATTTGGCTTTCTCTCCATATTAGTATAGAATTTCCCTTCCTCTTACATTTATTGTGAATAACAACATTATAATTTTATTCAGGTTTTGAAGCAAAATTCCTGATAAACTATGAGTCATTTCATTCTATGCATCTTATTACTGAGGTCATCTTAGCCGATATTTGGTTGGACAATATAGAGGCAAATACACACCAGGTCTGTGAATCTGGAACATTCTCTCAAATTCTACTGGAGCTTTCCACATATTTGACATGACTTTAAGATGTTACCCAGACTCTTCTGAGAGCAAAGAAAACGTGTATGCATATAAATGGTCTAACAAAACACACTGCTCTGTCTATAACCAGGAAAAGGAAGTTCTCATCTCTTTTAGCGACAGGGGTCTTGCTTTTGCTCAGTCTGGTCCCGAAGTACTGAGATCAAGTGTAAGCTATCTTGTCTGGCCTCTAGAGTTTCTTGATGAAAATATGACCATATTCCCTTCAATCTAGTTTCTGTATTTTCTTCAAAAATTTTTTTCTGGCTGGGAGAGGTGGCTCATGTCTGTAATCCTAGTACTCTGGGAGGCTGAGCTGGGTGGATTGCCTGAGCTCACAAGTTTTAGCCTGAGCAACAGTGAGACCCCATCTCTAAAAATAGCTGGGCATTGTGGTGGGTGCCCATAGTTCCAGCTACTTGGGAGGCTGAGGCAAGAGAATCACTTGAGCCCAAGAGTTCAAGGTTGCTGTGAGCTATGATGCCATAGCACTCTACCAAGGGCAACAAATGAGACTCTGTCTCCAAAAAATAAAGAAAAATATTTTTTCTAAGGTATAAATAATATATGACAAAGTGCACATATTTATAGTGCACAATTTGATGTTTTAACACATGTTTATATCTATGAAACCATTGCCACAATCAGAGATAGTAGTATTCGTGCCCATCGCCACCAAAAGTGTCTTCTACGCCTTTGTAATCCCTCTCTCAAACATCTCCCTAAGGACGTGTGGCATCTTTTCATCTGCTTTTTTGACACTGTGTATATTCTTTGTCAGTCTCTTGTGGGTACAAGGTATGATTCAAGGTATGGATCCAAGTTCATTTTTTCCCCTAACTTTCTTCTTTTTGTGTGTGCATATCCAGACATCCATCACTGTTGATTGAGGCTGTCATTTCTCTACTTCCCTTATACCCATGTCAAAAATCATTTGCCCATGGATATATGGATTTATTTCTGGACTCTATGGAACTATTTGCTATCTGTAGGCCAATACCATACTGTTTTGATTACTACAAATTTTCAAAAGTAATGTCAGTCCCCCAAACTTTTTCTTTTTTCTTTTTGATTTTTTAAACTGATAACCAGCTGCACGCAATGGCTCACGCCTATAATCCCAGCACTTGGGAGGCTGAGGTGGGTGGACACAGGTTCAAGACCAGCCTGAGCAAGAGCGAGACCTCTGTCTCTAAAAAAATAGCTGGGTGTTGTGGCAGGTGCCTGCAGTGCCAGCTACATGGGAGGCTGAGGCAAGAGTATTGCTTAAGCCCAAGAATTTGAGGTTGCTGTGAGCTATGACACCCCAGTACTCTACGGAGAGTGACAAAGTAAGACTGTCTCAATAAATAAATAAATAAATAAATAATTTTTAAAAATCTGATAACTAGATAACATATCCAATTTTTTCTTTTGCAGAATTAGGTTGACTCTTCTTCTAGAACCTTTGCATTTCCAGATGGATTTTAGAAGCAGCTTGTCACTTTTTACAAAATTATTGTACACTTAATTAACCTTTCTTCTGAGGCATATAATTTTTAGACTTTTTTTTTTTGAGACAGAGCCTCAAGCTATCGCTCTGGGTTGAGTGCCATAGTGTCACAGCTCACAGCAACCTCCAACTCCTGAGGGATTCTCTTCCCTCAGCCTCCTGAGTAGCTGGGACTATAGGCGCCCACCACAACGCCTGGCTATTTTTTGGTTGTAGTTGTTATTGTTTGGCAGGCCAAGGCTGGATTCAAACCCACCAACTCTGGTGTACGTGGCTGGTGCCTTAGCCACTTGAGCTCCAGGTGTCACCATGAATTTTTATTCTTAATTAGAAAGTCTACTCCAACTCAATATTTGAATTTTCTCCTGTTTTTCTTATACCTCTTTGAGTTTTTTTCACATTAAAATATTTTGTTTATTTGAAGTTTATTATATTACAGTGTGAAGAATTCAGTTTGATTTTCTATTGTCCCAACACCATTTATTAAAAAGTTCGTCTTCCGACCACTGATCTTTGATGCCACCTTTAAATAGTAAATTTTTACATGTGTTTTGGTCTATTTCAGGATTTTTCTCTTCTCTTCCATGAGCGTCTGTGTAATCATGCATCAGAATCACACTGCTTAAACTACTTTTAAATTATAATATGGTCTAATATCAGGTAGGGTAGTTTCACCTTATGGCTTTTGGTTTCTGGTTCTTTCTAATTTTTCCACATGAACTTTAGAATCAGTGTATCTATTTAAGGAAACTGTTGGCATTTTTTTATGGGGATCATGCCATTTATAAATTATCTTAGGGAGAATCAACTCTTAATGGTCTTTATGCCTTATCAAAGAACAGGAGATACTTTTTATTTGCTCAACTCTTCTTTTGAACTCACTGTTTTAAAGTTTTGCTTACATATGGCTTACTTGTAAAGCTTATTCCTGGGCATTTTATCTTTTTTGTTGCAATGGCAAATATGTTTTTTTCTCAGTTACATTGTCTTACTAGTTGTATGTATAAGTGAACGTTATCTTGCTGAATTCTTATTATCACAGATTTTTAATTCAATCTCCTGGGCATGCCAAGAATACCCCCATTTCACCTTTAAAGAGTGAGAGCTTTATTTCCCTTCTTACATTTTTTATTTTTATTTTTTATTTTGGCAGGGGCCGGCGCCCTACTCCTTTAAGCCACAGGCGCCGCCCATTACATTATTTATATTTCTAATTTATTGTAATTTTTGTCTAGTTGAATTCAAATTATTTCACCTCCTTTAAATATCTCTTCCTTGGTTCGGCACCTGTGGCTTAAAAGTGTACACCAGCCACGTACACCTGAGCTGGCAGGTTTGAATCCAGCCCGGGCCCACCAAACAACAATGACGGCTGCAACCAAAAAATGGCCGGGCGTTGTGGCGGGTGCCTGTAGTCCCAGCTACTTGGGAGGCAGAGGCAGGAGACTCGCTTGAGCCCAGGAATTGGAGGTTGCTGTGAGCTGTAATGCCATAGCACTCTATCCAGGGTGACAGCTTGAGGCTCTGCCTCAAATAAATAAATAAATAAATAAATAAATATCTCTTCCTTTTATGTCTATTTCACTTTTTTTTTTTTTTTAGAGACAGAGTCTCACTTTATCAGCCTTGGTAGAGTGCCTTGGCATCACACAGCTCACAGCAACCTCCAACTCCTGGGCTTAGGCAATTCTCTTGCCTCAGCCTCCCGGAGCAGCCGGGACTCCAGGCGCACACCACCATGCCCGGCTATTTTTCTGTTTTTGCAGTTTGGCCAAGGCCACCTTCGGTATATGCGGCCAGTGCCTTACTCCATGAGCCACAGGCACTGCCCTATTTCATGTTTTGTATCATTTACAATTGCTTTTGGCCTCAAGTAACAGAAAATCTAAAATGGCTTAAGCTAATATGGATTTATTCTCAAATGAATAGGCTGGAAGTTGACAGTCAATGTAGCTGTTCAATCTTGTGAACAGCCTAGATTCTTTCCAGTTTTCCTCTCTGCCATCTTTAACAGGTTGGCTTGTTGCCACATAATAACAACATGGCTGCCAAACCTCTAGGCATCACACTCATATTCAAGGAAGGAAGAAATGGGATTGGGTGAGATGATGGAAGTGGGAGTTTAGGTACCTCAAGAAAGTAAAGGTTGGTCAGTGCCTGTGGCTCAGTGAATGGGGTGCTGGCCCCATATACCGAGGGTGGTGGGTTCAAGCCCAGCTTGGCCAAACTGCAACAAAAAAATAGCTGTGTGTTGTGGCAGGCACTTGTAGTCCCAGCTACTCAGGAGGCTGAGGCAAGAGAATTGCCTGAGCCCAAGAGCTGGAGGTGACTATGAGCTGTGAAGCCACGGCACTCTACCGAGTGTGACAAAGTGAGACTCTGTCTCTAAAAAAAAAAAAAAGAAAAAAAAAAAAGAAAGTAAAGATTTTCCTAGGATACTTTACTTTTTGTCTAATTGGTTGGAAATGGGTGGGTACTGAGTTAGCAGGTCAGCAGTATCTATGGGAGACATCATTACTATATATATATATATATAGAGAGAGAGAGAGAGAGAGAGAGAGCACGCACAAAGTTAGACCTTTGAACTGATCCTGAATAAGCACTCTTGAAGGCTAAGGTGGTTTTCTTTCTGTTTTGTATAAAAATAAAATAATCTATTATTTTTAATTGATGTGACATTCACATAAGATTAACCATTTTAAAGTGTACAACTCAGTGGCAGTGGATTAACATATTCACAATGTTATGCAGTCACATCTATCAAGTCCCAAAACATTTCATCGCCCCCAAAGAAACCCCCATTACACATTGTGGTGGTAAATTTTCTGTCCGTTTAGTTAGGCTATGGTGCCCAGCTATTTGGTCAAACAAGTCTGCGTGTTGCTATGACAGTGTTAGTGATATTTAAATCAGTAGACTGAGGTCCCTGAAGAAGAAGGAGCATTGCCTCAGTTTCTAGCTTTCAGATTCAAGACTGCAATGTCAACCCTTGCAGGAATGTCAGCCCTCTGGTCTGCCTGCCCTGGGCATTTACAAGCCCTCACAGTCCTGCGAGCTATTTCCTTGAAGTCAATCAATCAATCAGATTCCCTTTCTATCTCTCTATATACTGGGGATGCCAAAAAATGTACCCATATTTTAAGAGTTCTTGTTGGAAGTAAAATTGACCATTCCAAAAAGTCTATGAATTTTAGGTAAAATGGTCGTGTATAACACATCTAGGTACACTTGACCAAGAACAGTTCTTTCAACTTAACACATAAATAACATCTCTTCAGTACTGCATACATTTTTTGGGCACTGTATGTGTTAACATTCGCTCTCCATTCTTCTCTAGCCTCTGGCAACCACTAATCTTCTAAGGATTCAGCTATACTAGATATGTAAATAGAATCCTAAAATTTGACCTTTCGAGTCTGGCTGTTTTCACCTGGCATGTTTTCAAGGTTCATTTATGTTATAGCATGTGTTGGTACTTCATTCCTTTCATGGCTAAATAATATTCTAGTTTATATATAAATACATCATGTTTCATTTATCCATTTATCTGTCGGATGTTTGGGTTGTTTCTACCTTTTGGGTATTGTGAACAGTGCTGCTGTGAACATTAGTGTATTTGTTTGGACACCTGTTTTAATTCTTTTTGATTGTACCTAGGAATTGCGGGGTCTTATGGTGATTCTGTTCAGTCTATTAAAGAACTTCTAGGCCATTTTCCACAGTGGCTGCACCCTTTTACCTTCCCACCAGCTATGGATGAAGGTTCCACTTTCTCTATTTTTGTTTTTATCCTAGCCACCCTTGTGGGTGTGAAGTGGCATCTGGGTGTGGTTTGTATTCCCCTTTCCCTGATAACTAACGATGTTGAGCATCTTTGAGGAAATCATTTCTACAGTGTTTAAGGGTCCTACTGTCCACTTTTTCCTGAGACATACTTTGTCTTACTTTCCGTGTTTGGACAGGCCTTTTGGTTTTTATACATGCACCAGTAGTTGTATTGCAGCCAGGACTTTCTAGCAGATCCTAACAGGATGTTTAGAAGCTGTCTTGCAATTGTCCTAAGCTTCACACACATCACACAAAGGCAGCCACTGTTAGGAATCTTAATCTTATATCTAATTTTATATAGTTAGATTCCATAAGATACTTTTTGCTATCATATTAAAGTCTCTCAATCATTTTATCCCCATCAGGTATTATTACTAAGCAGTTTCTGGTACTGAACTTAAGAGTCTTTAGGGGGCGCTCTTTGATTAAAAACATTTACCTCTCAAACCCCTTAAATACATTAGTACATTCCAGGGGGGGAAAATGGCCTTTAGTTCTTTTTAGAGAGGATTCCCAGGCCTGCTTAGAATTGTTCTCATGCCATTTGTATTGCAGGGGCTAGTAATCTGCCCATCACCTCCTATCTCAAGCACCCCGAGACTAACGCTTTTTCAACTGTTGCTAACCGCATGTCCTAATGAGTCCCCCATCCCCGCCACACAGAAAGCCTGCTCCCCTTGTATCCAGGAGCTGCCTGTTCCACTGCCACGTCCTTAGACTCAACATTCCTGCAGCCTCAAGCCCCAGGCCTCCCACGCCCTCCTTCCTTCCTCACTCCTGTTTGCTCCTTTGTCTGCCGACTCTTCATCAGGTATTTCTAGGACTATCTGCTCACTTCCCAGCCCCTGCTTCTGGTTGAGATTTACCTTTCCTTTTATTCTGGCTCCAAAGAGTTGAGGTCATTTTGAAAAATTGTCTCTTGCCTAACTATACTAAGATGAAACCTCCCCGCATAGGCTCCCAGCTTCCTAACTCTAATTTACATGCTCTGTCTTTATTTCATACTCACTTCTCTCCTATTTCTCACCATTAAAAGACCCTTAAGTTTCTTTAGAAACTTTGCAGGACTAAATTTAAAAAAAGAAAAAAACTGGGCAGCGCCTGTGGCTCAAAGGAGTAGGGTGCCGACCCCATATACCAGGTGATGGGTTCAAACCTGGCCGCGGCCAAAAAAAACCTGCAAAAACCCCCCAAACAAACAAAAAACAAAAATCGCTGGGCAAGGTGGCTCACACCTGTAATCCTAGCACTCTGGGAGGCTGAGGCGGGTGGATTGCTTGAGGTTGTGAGTTTGAGACCACAAAAGCAAGACCCGTCTCTACTAAAAATGGAAAAACTGAGGCAAGTGGATCACCTGAGCCTGAGGAGGAGGTTGTGAGCTATGACACCACGGCAGTCTACCCAGGGTGACAGCTGGAGACTCTGTCTCGAAAAAAAAACCCAAAAAGATTATACTTTCCAAAGATTTTACTAAAACATTTATTTTTAAACAAAAATATACAATCTCAGATTTACAGAATACAGAAATAATTTATCCAAAGCAATTTGCTTTTCAAAATTATTAATATTGCACCCAACAATAAGTCTTTGACACATTTACATTGTCAAACTTCCCCACAATTCATAAGAGATCTGAAACTGACAGAATTACACAAGTTAACTTTTCCGTAAAAAGAAGAGGAAGAAGAAACTTACAATTCTTCTTATTTACAATCTAAAGAAAAATTGTAAACTTTCAGAAATTTACTTTCATAAAGAGCCATACATTCTTTCATCGTACCAAGAAAATGAACTATATACATGTTGTGATTTCCTCATAGGAATTCAAAGGGACTGATATTACGAACATTTGCTGCCCAATGGTAAAAAAAGGAATTATTGAAAACATTAGAATATGAAAACTAGTGTGTGGAAGAATGAGAAAAGCTTCTGAAAAAATTACTTTCACCTCATTGAGGACAGTTTCCATAATCACCTAAAGCTATACCCAAATTTAAAATGACACATTGTTCCCCAGTTTTAGAAATGTGGCTACCAATAGCCTTTTCTCTCAAGATAACAAGTAAAAAAGAGTGAGGTCTGTGGTCAAGTCCCTTATGAAATATTTTACATAAAGGCAGGCACAACGTTTGCTTTTCAAAAGAAAGCTCTGCAAAATGTTCTGCATTTTACCACTGATATCCTCAGTTTTTAAAAATTGGGTTTTCTTTTTAAACCCTATATATATTTAGATGCATTTATAAAGAGGAGAGTAGAGAATAAAGTCATTTGGTACTATAGGAAGTTGCTACAACAGTATACCATAGTGAAAGTGTGTGATGTGCTGTTTAACCTGATAGTAAACCAAAAATGGACTGAAACTTTACACTTATGAAATTGGAAGTAATTTTCTTTGATGGTACACAATTATCAAACCAGTAAGTTTATGAGAAGATGAGACCATGAAACCATACAGCCCATTTTTAACTTTGAAAAAGTCATCGGACCACTTAGCTTCCACATGGTGAACATTCATGAGTCTTTTGTTGTTATTCTTACAAATAAAATTTAAAAACTGTTAACAAGATGGCCTATAGGGTGAAAAGGAATCTGGGGGAATTCATGCTGAAGATCATAGACAAGTTTAACTGTAATATTGTCACGTGATGCCATTTGAAATGAAATTCAACACACTTTCTAATTCTGTTGCTCTGGATCGAGACTGGATTAAAATGTTGCCTTTGAACATAATGGACATAACCAGTTGTATGAGAGAATTTTTTTTTCTTGAGACAGTCTCGCTTTGTCACCCTGGATACTGTGCCGTGGCGTCATAGCTCACAGCAACCTCAAACTCTTGGGCTCAAGCGACGCTCTTGGTCATCGTCCACGAGGCCCGGCTGTTTTCAGAGACTGGGTCTGACTCTCGCTCAGGCTGGTTGGACTCCTGAGCTCCGGCCACCGCCCGCCTCGGCCCCCAGAGCGCCAGGACAGGTGTGCGCCACCGCGCCCGGCTGCCTAACACAACTTTGTAAAAAGTATCCTTTCTTTGCTATTAATAGACCAGCCCAAGCAGTCTGTTATAAGGGTTATTGCCTTTGACATCTTTGCTACAAATTCAATGAACGCCACAAAGTCCTGAGTCTTTTCATTGAAAAAACAGCCGTCCCCTTTGCAGGGCGGGGGGTGCCATCAGCTCTCCACGGTCCGCCTGTACTCGGCCGTGCCCTCGGCCACGATGGCGTCGAGCGGCGAGCGCTTCTTGCGGATGCTGCGGCCGGAGGAGATGAGGTCGGCGTAGCCGCGCTGGTGCGAGAAGGCGTAGGCCGAGCGCCGCGACGACGCGCCCCGGCGGAACGCGTGCTGCCGCCGCTGCCACTGCTCCTCCGCCTTCAGCCGCTTGCGGTGCTTCTGGATCTGGGAGCGGAAGCGGGGAGAGACGGGAAGGGCGGTGACACAGGAAGCCTGGCCCAAAGGAGGTGGCCCGAACCCGACACTCATGTCACCATGCTTCCCCCAACGTCTGTCTCGTTGGGTATCCCTGTCCCCACTTGGTAGACCACGACCGGTGGGTGGGGTAGTGAAGGGGGCGTAGGGGACAGCACTGCATACCCTTGTCACTCCGAAAGGGATACCTGGTGTGTGTGGGGGGGACGGGCTGATGGTTGCCTGCCCACATTAGCTCATTTCTCTTATTTCTAGGAAACTGGTTTTATTCACAACCACATTCCTCATAGGCCGTGGGACGGATTTTCCTGGGCTTGTGCCCCAGTTCTGGCAGATGAGATCTGAATGAGGAAGGTGAGCTGGGGCCCTTGGGTGAGAAGTTTCGAGGCTCCTTAGGGAACGCCACAGAAGAGTCTCTTATCTGTCCCAGCACACTAACGGCAGGCTGGGAACTGCTGTGCCATTTTCTAGATGAAGCTAACCATGAGCACAGCAGGGCAAAGCGATGGGAAGAACTTGAGTCTTTTTAATTTAGTTTATTATTTTAAGTTTTAATTCGTCCAGCCATCCATTTGCGACAGAGTCTCACTCTGTCACCCTTAGTAGGGTGCTGTGGCGTCACAGCTCACAGCAACCTCAAACTCCGGAGTTCAAGCAGTCCTCCTGCCTCAGCCTCCCAAGGCTACTACAGGCTTGTGCCACCGCACCCAGGTAATGTTCCTATTTTTAGTAGAGATGGGGTCTTGCTCTTGCCCAGGCTGGTCCCAGACTGGAGAGCTCAAGTAGTCCACTGCCTGGCCTCCCAGAGTGCTAGGATTATAGGCATGAGCCACTGTGTCTTGCCATTTATTTTTTGATAACATTAATCAACTGACCCTGCAGCCTGCTAATGATAATGCGAGTTAAAACTACATATTATTGTTGAGACATTTGGAGACACAGCTTTTTGTTACCTGTAGTTTAAAAGATCCTGCTAACGAGGTGACATTTTTTCTTTTTTCTTTTCTTTTTTTTTTTCTGCAGTTTTTGGCCAAGGCTGAGTTTGAACCTGCCACCTCCAGCATATGGGGCCGGTGCCCTACTCACTGAGCCATAGGTGCCGCCTGTGACATTTTTTCTTAAATAAATAAATAAAACCAACTTGCCTGTGGCAAAATGGTAACAATGTAACTGTTAAAAGGAGGAGACAGATAATGTGGGCTCTGATTATTCTTTTTTTATATTTGGAAATTTTGTATTACATTTGTTTATATTTGGAAATTTTGTATAAGAAAGAAAGGGAAGGAAAGGGAAGGAAAGGGAAGGAAAAGGAAGGAAGGAAGGGAAGGAAGGGAAGGAAAGGAAAGGAAGGAAGGAAAGGAAGGAAGGAAAGAGCTCAGCGGCTGTAGCACAGTGATTACGGTGCCAGCCACATGCACTGAGGCTGGCAGGTTCAAACCCAGCCCGGGGTCAGCTAAAAAACAATAGCAACTGCAACAAAAAATAGCCCAGCATTGTGGCGGGCGCCTGTAGTCTCAGCTACTTGGGAGACTGAGGCAAGAGAATCACTTAAGCCCAAGAGTTGGAGGTTACTCTGAGCTGTGACACCACAACACCCTACCGAGGGGGACATAGTAAGATTCTATCTCGGGAAAAAAAAAAAAAAAAGGAAGAGAAGTGGTCATAGAAGGTATTCTTATTAAATCTTCCCAAAGGTGCTATTGGGAAATGCTTTGATTTCTGTGAGGGACACTGGGGGGTGGGGGGCTGTATTTGTACATACCTTATCACTTTCTGATGGCCAGATGGTCATTGACAAGAACCGTATGGCAACGACGGGCAGTAAGCACACTGCAACAGTCAGGATGATCGTCAGCCAAATGTACGGCTGCCTCAGAGCATTTGAAGCCGTACCTGTAAAAACACAGGGAGTGAAATCATGGTGCTCCTTTCATCCCAAGGGCAGTCAATATTCTACAACCCACAAATGAACTATTTATGGTAAAGCTTCACAAGCAGAGTGGCTTCCCCCAAACATCCCATCACTGCTCAAGGAATGGACATTTTAACATCAGACGAAACAAAGCAAAATTGGGAGGTAAATCATTTGGAACAAGGTAGAAATACATAACTGAGCACATACACAAGGGGAAAAAATGAAAGCATGTTTGTTGATGCAAAATGCAAAATTAGGACATCTGGACTTCTGGATTTTTTGAGGAATTTAAAAAAAGCACTTTCCAGTTCATGGTTTGGGTTTGGAACTCCAAATATTAGCAATAAACACTAGCACTGCCAGTACCGAGTGTTTTTTTTTTTCCTTTTTTGTAGAGACAGAGTCTCATTTTATCGCCCTCAGTAGAGTGCCGTGGCATCACACAGCTCACAGCAACCTCCAACTCCTGGGCTTAGGTGATTCTCTTGCCTCAACCTCCCGAGTAGCTGGGACTACAGGCGCCCACCGCAATGCCCGGCTATTTTTCTGTTTTTGCAGTTCAGCTGAGGCCGAGTTTGAACCCACCACCTTCGGTATATGGGGCCGGCGCCCTACTCGATGAGCCACAGGTGCTGCCCTAGCAAGTGTTTTATAAACATCATGTCATTCAATCAGTTCTGAGAGATGGGTATTGTCCTCTGTGTCTAACAAAGAAATTGAGTTTTGGAGAATTTGCCTAAGGTAACAAAACTAGCTATGGCAGTGTCTGAATTAAAAATCACTTCAGCCTGACTGGTGCCATGCTTTCCCCCTACAATTTGGTTTCTCAGATTTTATGTCAGAAGTTGTAACAAGTGATTTCGATAATACAATCACATGTCTAATTTTCAAATAATACTTAACATTCTAGCCAAATTTATCATAATGTTTTCTGAACTTTCTAATTCTGTAAAAATAACAGCCTTTATATGTCAGATGTGGTGTTTATATTGCTAAATGTGGATGGGAGTACAAAATACTCCCGATGGGAATATTCTAAGTAACTGGGTACTAAATATTTGAAATGCAGAGTCAGGAAAGAAAAAACAAGCAAAAAAACCCTCTCTTCTGAGAAAAGAAGGATTACCACAGCAACTGTCTTTTACAACTCAACAACCAGTCAGAAAAAAAAGAAATCCTAATCCTTTATGGGAAAAATAGTTTATAGGGTTTTTAAAAATTGTGAACCCAAGCTTTCTATGCAAAATAAGAATCTCATAAATTCCAGTTCATATTTATTTTGATTTATAATATTTTATGATATTTATATATCAGTTCAAATTCATTCCAGCTTTTTTTTTTTGAGACAGAGTCTCACTATGTCACCCTGGGTAGAGTGCCGTAGTGTCATAGCTCACAGCAACCTCAAACTCTTGCGCTTAAGCAATTCTCTTGCCTCAGCCTCCCAAGTAGCTGGGACTATAGGCGCCCACTACAACACCCAGCCATTTTTTTGTTGCAGTTGTCATTGTTGTTAAGCAGTCCTGGGTTGGGTTCAAACCCACCAGTTTGGTATATGTGGCCAGCGCCCTAAACACTGAGCTATGGGTGCAGAGCCTAGCTTTTTTTTTTTTTTTTTAAGAGACAGAGTCTCACTCTGTAACCCAGGTAGAATACAGAATCAATCCTTTTGCCACAGCCTCCTCATTAGCAGGGACTGTGGGCATGTGACACTTTTTCTATTTTTAGTAGAGATGGGGTCTCTCTTTTGCTCAGGTTGACCTGGAACTCCTGAGTTCAAGGGATCCTCCCACCTCAGCCTCCCAGAGTGCTAGGATTACAGGCAAGAGCCACTGTGCCCAGTACATTAATTCATCATGAATTTTATACAGTTATAATCATTGACATAATATAATTTTGTTATCCATCAGTTTACTTATTGCTCAGCAGACATATTTCCAATGATATAGACAACTTTTGAGTTCTAAAATTTCATCATATTGGTATTTTGTAGGTCTTTCTTTCTTTCTCTCTCTCTCTTTCTTTCTTTCTTTTGGGGGGGGAGGGACAAATTCTTACTCTGTTACCCTGGGTAGAGTACTGTAGTGTAATAGCTCACAGCAACCTCAAACTCTTGGGCTGGAACGACCCTCTTCCCTCAGCCTCCTGAGTAGCGGGATAAGAGGTGCCCACCACAATGCCTGGCTAGTTTTTTTTTTTTTTTTTTTGTAAAGACATTGTTTCATTTTATCACCCATGGTAGAGTGCCGTGGTGTCACACAGCTCACAGCAACCTCCAACTCCTGGCCTTAGTTGATTCCCTTGCCTCAGCCTCCCAAGTAGCTGGGACTACAGGCGCCTGCCACAATGCCCAACTATTTTTTTTTTTTTGAGACAGAGCCTCAAGCTTTCACCCTGGATAGAGTGCTGTGGTATCACAGCTCACAGCAACCTCCAATTCCTGGGCTTGAGTGAGTCTCTTGCCTCTGCCTCCCAAGTAGCTGGGACTACAGGCACCCGCCACAACGCCCGGCCATTTCTGGCTATTTTTTTGTTGCAGTTTGGCTGGGGTAGAGTTTGAACCCACCACCCTTGGTATATGGGGCTGGCACCCTGCTCACTGAGCCACAGGCACCGTCCCTAGTTTTTCTATTTTTATAGAGACAGGGTCTCACTCTTGCTCAGGCTGCTCTCAAACTTCTGAGCTCATGTAATCCACCCGCCTCAGCCTCCCAGAGTGCTAGGATTACAGGTTTGAGCCACCGTGCCCCACCAGTATTTTGTAGTTTGATTAGCTAATTTAGTATCTTACGTTTTGGGGTTTCTTCCATTTTTTCCTTTTCACAATTAGAAATATCGTAGTGTGGCTTGGTGCCCTTATCTTAGTGGTTAAGACACCAGCCACGTACACCAGGGCTGGCAGGTTCAAACCCGGCCTGGGCCAGCTAAACAACAATGACAACTACAATGACAACAGCAACAACAAAATAGCCAGGTGTTGTGGCAGGCACCTGTAGTCCCAGCTACTTAGGAGGCTGAGGCAAGAGAATTGCTTAAGCCCAAGAGTTTGAGGTTGCTCTGAGCTGTGATGCCACAGCACTCTATGGGAAACACAGTGAGAGTCTGTCTCAAAAAAAAAAAAAAAAAAAAAGTCATAGTGGTATTATTGTCCTTTTACAAATTACCTTCCCTAAATTTTTTTTTTAATCTTAAGGGTATTTTCCCCAAGTAGAAATACCTAGGCAAAATGTTTGAAAAGTTTGTTAGTATATTATACCTTTTTCAGATAGTGTTTTGGAACAATTAAACAATACAGGCACCAGGCCTGTCCGGAAAGTACCCAACTATGCATATCCACATTATATTTTATAGACATGGCTGGATACTTTCTGGATAGTCCACATATAATCACCTTTCCAGTAACCTAATAATAATAGGTTTTATGGGGAAAAATGAAAATGCCTTTATGTAGCTTTTAAAGGCTTAAGTTATGTAATGCAACAGATGTAAAATTATATTTTAACTTGCTTTGCTCCCATCACGTTACCATGCTTCCAACCCACCGCTGCCATTTACCAGTCAGGACAGTAATTTTCACTAGAAAAAAAATTTTTTTGAACTTACCTGGAAGTTATATCAAAATCTAACTAATGACATTTGTTGGTACATTTATTTTTGGAATTTAGAAAATACCAACCTGTGAACTGAAATGCAGATGGAAAGAGCACATGTATCCCAGCACTGTGAAAGTCAAACATGATGCCAAAATAAAGTGCAATGCTTCCAAAAATTGAAAAAGCATTCACAAAAGTCCAGTAGGAAGTATCCAAGCCAATCTGTTGGGAAACCAGAGAAAAACAGAGCACTCATTTTGGGGAGTTAGCAAGAAATACGGGATTCTAAGAATTCTGAAAATAGCATGATTTGACTTGAATAATAAACAGTCAGAAATCAAACCATCCTTGACTCGGGCAAGAAATAGGAAATGTGCCCGGTATAAAATGTGAAAAGAGTGTTTGTATTTTGCAAAATGGCAGAGCAGCATTGGGAGTCAGGTGGGTGTGCACACCAGCCTATGTACAAAAGCACAGGTGCCAACAGACACCACCTACGGTCGCTGAAAGCCACATACCTGGAAATTGACTGTTATTACAAGAGCAGAGGCAATGGTGACCGCAAAAGACTGGTAGTCAGAAGGCGCCTCTCCATCCTGCCCCACAGTTTGCAGATAAGCTCCAAAAGGAATGAAGAAGAGGACCATTGACGTCAAGACCCCATGCAGCAAGCTTACGAAGAATCTCCTGTAGTTGAATAGTAAGTCTTTTTGTCCCACTATGTACAACCTGGGGAATCGGAGGCTCAGTTTGTCACTCACATCCTTAAGGAGGAAACAAAATCAGAGTGGTGTGTTGTCCATTATGTCAATGAACCTGAAGATATGTTATAATCTATATCTCACAAGAGTTGCAACTTGCTGTTAAGTTTTAGGAAGGCAAAAACTGAATGAGGTGATCAATCCTGCAACTTTTTCTGTGTTATGCAACATTTAATTCAGAGAGAAGCTGCTATTTATGGAAAGAAAATAAATTAGTAATATCAAAAAATATAAAGGGAGGCTATTTTTAACCTCCTGGGAAAATAGCTAATATAGAACCTCCATAGTTGACCACCTCCTTAAGTTGACTTAACTTTCACAGACTGGACATTCACTACATGTACATATCAGTACAGCAGGCCTAGTGGCCTTATGTTGACCAGTTTGTTGTAATTTCTTGGGTGGTCAACTCACACAGGTTTTTCTGTATTTACATTTTGCAGATTCTTTGGGGAGAAATGTTCTCATACAAGTTGATGAGAATTCTAAATTATTACTTTTTATTCATTAGGAATTGCTATTAGATAAAAATATATTAAAAGATTAATTTGGGGATTAAGCATATAAGTTTTGGAAAGTATTAAAATTTACTTTTAAACAGCTGCTTGGGAGGCTGAGGCAAGAGAATCGCTTAAGCCCAAGAGTTTGAGGTTGCTGTGAGCTGTGATGCTATAGCACTCTACTGAGGGCGACATACTGAGACTCTGTCTCAAAAAAAAAAAAAAATCCCAAACATTTATTTTTAAAATGAATAAGTTATTAGGCATATTACAGAGTCATGTGAGGCTCTCAGGTGTCTTAACAGTAAGGTCTAGTGTCCAAAAGGAACACAGTAAACACTTTTGTCAATGAATTCACATCAGTCATCTTCTTTTCATTTTTGGAGATGGGGTCTTACAATGCTGCCTGGATTGGACTTGAACTCTTGGGCTCAAGTGATCCTTCTGCCTCAGCCTCTGAGAAGCTGGGGCTACTGGGAAATCCTTTTTTCTTATTACAAAACAAAAAGCACAGACATTACCTTTGTTGTCTGACAACAGCATTATAATAGGGTTTACTCAGAAAAAAGTAAAGTTCAGGCACTGTGGCTCACACTTGTAATCCTAGCATTATGAGAGGCTGAGTGGAAGGATCCCTCAAGCTCAGGAGTTCAAAACCAGCATAAGCAGACTGAGACCCACCCTCTACTAAAAATAGAAACATTAGCCAGGCATGGTGGTGGGCACCTATGTTCCTAGCTACTCGGGAGGCCGAGGCAGGAGGATTGTTTGAGCCCAGAAGTTCAAGGTTGCTATGAGCTAGATCGATGCCATGGCACAGTAGCATAGGCAACAGAGACGCTGTCCTAAAAAATAAATTAATTAATAAAAAGAAAAGAAAGAAGCAAAAACTGGAAGACTGCACTGGAACGCTTGCTTATAACTTCTCTAACAGATGCTCATCTGTCCAGAAGCTTCCCTGTCAGCGAAGCTCCTACCTGGTCGAGCAGCCCCATGAGTAGCACAGGCAGGCTGGAGTAGAGCACGTTGTAGAGGGTGATGAACCAGTCCTCATACGCGGTCTGTGAGGAGATGACGGGGCTCGTGTTACTGATTAGGACATACGCCGACCGGCTGCCACACGCTCACCTGCTTTCTCAGAGCAAGGATGACCCCAGCTGAGCCCCGAGCGCTCCTGCCTAAATAACACCCTTCATCTACACCTCTAGAAAACATGAGTTTTTGTTTCTATGGAATGGGAGAATCACAGACCTGTGCATGGACACCAGTCTCCCAACCCAACCCAGGATAAGTATGAAGGAATAGTCCAGTTTTGGGTAAAACAGTCAATTCTACTTGGATAATGCTGGAAAACAAGTCAGTGCTCACCCTTTGTATACCTCTTTATTAATGTTTGAATGTACATAAAATAATAACATTGTTTCAATTTTTTTAACTTTTATTTTGTATGGCTAGCCATTTCCATGAAAATAGTTTATAAAACAGAATTTGACTGACTGTAAAAAATAGGCTCCTGAAAGCAGAAACAACACCGTGTGCTCATCCTCCCTTAGGGCGGGATGGAGGAAACGGGCTTCCTCGGGCCCAAGAGTTACATGCAGTCCTGCCAGAAATAGGAAGGTGGCTGGGACCCTGCTTGAAGTCTCCTGTGGCCCTAATTCCTGAGACACCATGTATCTCTGGCATCACTTCCAATAAGTTTCGACGACCGCAGGCACTGAGTTAGGTTGCATTTTATTTATGTATCACCATTTTAGCATATTAGATATGTTCCTTACTCTCATTTCAGCAAAAGCTAAAAATAAAATAACAGATGAAGACATGATAACAGAACTCTACCATCCTCAATTTATATAACCCCTTTAGCTTTGGTCACAATATCATTTTATATTTTCTCAGTTAAATGATTTTTTAACACTATTCTTAGTGGCAATGATATATAAAGATCTACAGTGAAGCCATAAATGTAACCAAAGATCCCTCCATCCTCTTTCTAAAGTAAAATAAAATGTTTTTAAAGCACCAGAAACATTTTATAAAAGTCATGATCTTTCTTAACTCCATCCTGACTTTAAGGAGATACAGCTCCAAAACTATATAGAAGAAACAAGGTTTCTTTTCCTTTCTTTCTCTCTCTCTTTTTTTTTTTTTCTGTTTGTTTAGCAGGCCTGGGCCAGGTTTGAACCTGCCACCCCCAGTGCATGGGGCTGGTGCTGTAATCATTGAGCTACAGATACCCAGCCAAGGTATCTTTTCAGAACTAGAGTTTTATTCATTTAAGATCTCTACCCAGTAAAAAACAAGTGATGTTCTCTTACCTGTGCAGAGTAGCCGTTGAAGAAGGAGTACCAGAAATGAACTAAAGTGAATGCAAAGTTTTTGTAAAAGAAGTAGCGTAGGAATTTGCACATCCTGATGTAAGACCAGCGGCCGTGCACCAGCAGGAGCCTCTGCAGATACCGGAACTGAGCAAAGGAGTAGTCGCTGGACATGACAGCTTGCATTCCTTCTTGTCCACTTATTCCAACGCCAATGTGCGCAGCTAGGGGGCAGAGAAGATGCATACGCTGTGGGTCATAAGCCAATTTTAAGGCAAAACACCAGATGATAAAAATGCTTCTACAGCAAAACAAAAAACAAGGGCAGACATTCATGGAACCATAAACACAAAAGCTCTTGCTCACCATCTCTATCCCCAGCTCCTGAACTCAATTTCAAGTTGGAGTTGCTAAACATGGTGCATGGCACCTGGTGGGGCCTCCATAAATATTTGTGTAAGGATCTCATGTAGGTGGCAAATTCCATTTGGATTAACTGCCCTGCTCGTAAGCCTTCCCCCCCATGGGGTGAGCCCCAGGCACCCAGGTGTGCACTGTGAACCTGCCTCCCCAGCCACAGGCAAACTGGTAATGTGGGGTACGTACTAATAGCTGGCTCCTGTGAGCCTCATCCCACCCTTGTTCTATGCAGAGAGGTGGGAAAGTAAATAAAAACTCTACACTTCCCAGACTCCTCCTGCAGCTAGGTTCTCTTTGTGAATTAGGTTCCACTGTTTAGATTCCCTTGTAACTTAGGAGCAGAAGTGAACCAGAGCCCAGCATCCCTTGCCTTTTTGGCATTTCTGCAACTGAGTCCATACCCTGCTGCTCAGATGTTGACAGGAATCTACAAATGCTTCTCCATGGACAGGCTTTTCAGAGAGATCTCAAAGGCAGAAGCCCTTCAGGCAAGTGATCCAGAGATTAGGGAATCAGCTTAGACCCTGCTTCTTTAGTCCATCTGGGGATTTTGAAAGTGCCTCGTCCCCTGTATCTTTTTTTTTTTTTTTAAGAGAGTCTCCCTCTGTTGCCCAGGCTAGAGTGCTATGGCATCAGCCTAGCTCATAGCAACCTCCAACTCCTGGGTTCAAGTGATCCTCCTGCCCAGGCCTCCTGAGTAGCTGGGACCACAGGCACGCCCCACAGCACTCAGCTAATTTTTCAATTTTTGGTAGTAGAGACAGGGTCATGTTCTGCTCAGGCTGGTCTCCAACTCCTATGCTCCTATGTTCCACCTTGGCTGCCCAGAGGGCTAAGATTACAGGCTACCACACCAGGCCCAGTCCTCTGTAATAATCAACTCCCATTTAAAGTACCTATGGGGGTCTGTTTCCTATATTAAACCCTGACAAAAGACCCAATCTGGTTCAGTTTTTCTCTTGATATTCTGGGATTTTTAAGATCACATGTGCTCATGGTCTAGAATTTTTTTTTTTTTTTTGAGACAGAGTCTCACTTTGTCACCCTCGGTAGAGTGCTGTGACATCATTGCTCAAAGCAACCTCCAACTCTTGGGCTCAAGTGATTCTTTTGCCTTAGCCTCCCAAGTAGCTGGGACTACAGGTACTCGCCAAGACGCCTGGCTATTTTTAGAGATGGGGGTCTCGCCCTGGCTTAGGCTGATCTTGAACCTGTGAGCTCAGGCAATCTACCTGCCTCAGCCTCTCAGAGTGCTAGGATTACAGGCATTAGTCACCTCGCCCGGCCATCATGTGTAGAATTTAAATGTATATACTCTTGAGGTGAGGCATGGATATATTTCTTTCTGAAGAGTTATGAGGGGCAGAAAAATAAGACAGTTAATAGAAGAAAGAGAGAGACAGAGACACAACTGAGTTCCAATTACAACTGTAGGCCCTGGTTCCAGCACGTTCCTAAGGCCTGGCTTCTTGGGCAGCACGAGATATCTTTGGATCTTTTTAAATGAATTCTTTTCTTTCTTTTTTAATTTTTTTTATAAATGAATTATTTTCTTAATCTAGCTTTGGTTGTTTTTCCAATACTTCAAATTGAAAGAGTTTTAACTAGATATAGTTAAACTTTCAAAAGCGTATTTAGGGCCCTCTATGACCTTAAGACAGAACTTTTTCCAGGGAAGAAGGTTTCCAGAATGGGTTAAAAACTAAATGCACAATTTTATTCATCCCTCCAATAGTCAGTACAGAACATTTTCAAATTAGAGAATTACAAATTTTTTTTATCTAGGTCTTTAAAGTCATGGAAAGATAATGAAATCTTTTATGAAAAATGCATTGGAGAACATAACCTATTCTTCCTCAGACCCTGAGAGGTGTCTGCCAACTCGGCAGAGTTTCCAACTAAAAAGAAGCTTCAAAAATTCTGTTCTAGTTATAGAACACCAGGTCTGGCAAATTCAAAATATAACTGTTGTGACTTGTCCAAACCTACGTTTTCAATAACATTTTGCAGTTCTAACAAAATAAAACAAATTGCATCTTGCCTAATATTTATGATGTTTTTCTAATACACAAATAGTTCTTATGACCAGTTATGGTTGCCAAACTGCTCTTTCCTACCAAACCATGCCCTATTTTTCTTTCCTGAATAAGGCACAGAAGGAAATACTGAGATTCTCTCTTGGCTTCTGGGGCTGAGGAAGAAGAACCCCCACCTTGGGCCCTGGTAGCCAGCCCTTCTCCCATTGTGCTGAGCAGACAGAGGACAACATGGGAAATGAACATTGTCCTGGTCCCGGGGCGTTCGAAGGTCATTAAACAGATACACTATAAAACAACACTGGATTTTTTTTTCTAAAATCTAAGTCATAGGTGCCTAGATTTTCCTGAAGTTCAAATACAGTGTCAAATGCCTGATTGACTGGTACTACTTCATAAACCTCACTGGCTACCATACCTCCCCTGTGCTAAGGGTATAATTCCTTAATAAAAAGATTTTTCCTCGATATAGCCTTTGCTTTTGTCTCATCTCTCTCATGCTTCACGTATATTCTCAGGGTCTAAGACCCACCTGAGGAGAGAGGGAGAGACTATGACATTCTCTGGATCCTTGCTGGGACAAAAACCTGGCCAGTCACAATTCCCTCACTTCCACTAGACTACACTCCTAACCTTGAAACACATTAGCAAGTGGTCAGATGGTTTTTGACACCTGAATTTCACTCCACTACTTGATGGTCAACAAATAAAACTTCTCTCTGTGTGTTGTGCTTGGTGCAGTGAAAAGAGATGGCAGCATTTACAAAGTACAAAAAGGCACTAGTGCTACTTAGATAACTTCCAAGGAGACTTCAGGGTTCCTTGGTTTTTATCCAAAATGGATGCTCCTCAAGTTATATACAAAAGCACCTGCCATATAACAGAGCTTAACAAAAATCTCAAAGTGATCAAAGAACAGCAAATCTCTGTAAGGGTATCTAATTTGACGTTGCACAATCCCTCTGGCTTATCAAGTGGTGAGCCCAGAAGAACAAACAGTTTCCAGTTTAAGTCACATAATCAAATGGCAAATCTGCAAAGCAAACCACCTCCCCTAACATCTAGACGTCCACATTATAACTGAATAAAAGTAATGTTTGAGCTACTTGCCCTTTTGGGACAGCCAGTTCTGTTAAGGGTACACAGTGGAAAATAAGCTAGAGCTGGCTGCAGAAGAAAGAGATCTGATTCAGAGCAAGAAATGCCATTCGCAGGAGAAGACAGGTACATGCAAAAACAGCGAGAGGAATTAAACTGGCAGTGGTGACAGGCATACGCACTGATAATAACAAGGCAGACATACGTCATACAGCTGACTCCTGTTGAGGAAGATAAAGTTGGAATATTCTTAGTATATGTCAAGGAGGAGGAGGAGACTCTAAGAAAAGAAAAAGATGAACTCGTGAGTCACACAGTAGGCTGAATGAAAAGTCTAGTTGTCTATAATGCATTCAAGTTCCCAAGACTACAGGACACACATATGTATTGCCATGTAATATTTCATCTTAACAATAATAATATCACAAAGCTGGAGGTGAAGTTCAACCTCATTTTCTTATTTTTTGGTGAAAAATCAGAGGCCTGAGCCTATGTCCAAGGTGACACAGGATGTTGGCAATGGGATAAGGACAAATATTCACATCTCATTGTCGTGGGTATTTTCATTACAAGATATTACTTTTTGGTAATAGAGGGAGAAAAAAAGGACCAGGTTTCAGACACAGAGATGAGAGCCCCAGGTTTGGTTCTGCAAGCTTCAATGCCAGCACAACTGTATCTGCATGTTGTGACTGAATCTTCTAATTGTGGAAACCTAGGGTCCTCCCACCAGCAAAAGCTTGTTAGCAGCCTTCTAGAGTGGTCAGGAGGCTGGATGAGGAGAGGTGGAAACTTTACTTCCACGTTACATGTTACTGTAAAGCTCACACCAGGTGACTCAATGGTGGAGTTCTAACAGATTTACCAAAGGCAAGAAGAAAGCCCCAGAAAGAGATGCTGGAGTGAGAAATACGATATTTACAAAACAGTGTCAGAGAAAGTGCAACAATTTATGCTGAGTTCAATAGAATGTTTTGCAAAACTTATTAAATACCAGGATTTCTAATAAGGTCTAAAGAAATATGGGAGGAGACCCAGCAAAAGGGGGAAAAAAAAACTGATCAGATGTATGAAAAAGGAGGAAATGAATAAGGATAAACTCGAGTACTTCATCTTCTACTTGGCATCCTATCAGTACCACTGTTAGGCCTCCCCTTTCTAAATCCCAGCGTTCAGGGGGCCTCCTGGGGTGGGGTCACAGGCAGAATCAACGCGGTTAACTGTTTTGGTGAAACATCTGCCTTCAAGAAAATCTGGGGGGAACCACCCCACAAACACGTTCCTGCCACTTCTCCTAACAAGTCGGTCTCATGGCCCTCTGTGCACAACTCACTTTTGATCATGTTCACGTCGTTGGCTCCGTCTCCGATGGCCAGCGTGATGGCCTTCTTGTATCTCTTTACCAGGTCCACCACCATGGCCTTCTGCTTGGGGGTGACGCGGCAACAGATGACAGCGCTGCACTCGCAAGCCAGGTCCACAAAGTTCTTCTGCCGCTGCTCTTTCTTGGCTTCCAGCCGCCTTTTACTCTGGGTCCGCATTCGTCTTTCCTCTTCTGTCCTGGGGAACTTCAGCTTCAGAATCTTACTTCGCTTGGTCTTTTTCTCTAGAAGAATTTCATTCTGTGAAATCAGAGAGGGAAGCGTTTATGATCCTTTTCGTTTTAACATCAACAACACCATGACCAATATTTAAATTGCATGAAGGATAATTTTGGGGTTATATCATGGATTATATATATATGTTTATGATAGATACACTGTTTTGGTTTTTTTTTTTGAGAGAGAGAGAGTTTCACTATGTCACCCTCAGTAGAGTGCAGTGCCATCATAGCTCACAGCAACTTTTAACTCTTGTGCTCAAGTAATTCTCTTGCCTCAGCCTCCCGAGTTGCTGGGACTATAGGCACCTGCCACAACATCTGGCTATTTTTAGAGACGGGGTCTCGCTTTTGCTCAGGCTGGTCTCAAACTCGTGAGCTCAGGCAATCCGCCCACCTCAGGGTCCCAAACTGCTGGGATTATAGGCGTGAGCCACTGCACCCAGCCTTAAGATGAACTGATTTTATAATCAAAACATATGTTCTGATTATATAACATATTTATGACAAATTTAAGAAATGCAAAAATTTGTGAAAAAGAAAATGAAAATCATTCAACCAGGATAACTATTTTTACCAATTTGGTATAATTCCTTTAATATTAAGTTTCAAACTTGGAAAATCATACTTTAATTTAAAGGCTAAGAGATTCTGAGGTCGACAGTTAATATGCAAAACCACCTAAAACTGGTCCAAAAGAAACTTCTTTTGTTTGACACGGCCAAGCCTATAATCGCAACACTCTGGGAGGCTGAGGCAGGCGGATTGCCTGAGCTTATGGATTTGAGACCAGCCTGAGCTAGATCGAGACCTTGTCTCTAAAAAAAAGAAAAAAAATAGCTGGGCATTGTGGCAGTGCCTGTAATCCCAGCTACGCAGGAGGCTGAGGCAAGCGAATCACTTGACTCCAGGATTTTGAGGTTGCTGTGAGCTATGACACCACTGCACTCTACTGGGGTGACAAAGTGAGTCTCAAAAAAAAAAAAAGAAAGAAAGAAAAAGTATACAGAGATACTAAAGATACCTACCAACCAAGAACCAGTGATGATTAAGGCACGGTTTCCACCAGTAGGGAAAAAAGGTTCATGCACAGGGGGTGCAAATTTTGCATAGACTCCACCTCTATTCCTCTGGTTTTCCATTCTTGTATGAAGAAGAGAACTGAAGAAAATAAATTTAATTATTTAAAGTATAAGGTATGAACAGACCTGTGACAATGAAATAATTCTGGCATTTTAAAAAATTGCAGCAAAAAAACGGATAATATTTTTAAAAAATTTCTTTTTTGAAACAGGTTCTTGCTTTATTGCCTGGTGTAGAGTGTAGTGATGTCACTGCAGCTCACAGCAACCTCAATCCTCTGGCCTCAAGCGATCCTTCCACTTCAGCCTTCCAAAATTCTAGGATTATAGGTTGGCTACCACATAGGGCCCAATAATATTTAACACAGTTTGTCATCCTAATCATTTTTAAGGGTCTAGTTTAGTAAGGTTAAGTATATTTACGATGTCATGCAACCAATCTCCAGAACTTTTTCATCTTGCAAAACTGAAAGTCTATATTCCCCGAACAACTCAACCCTTCTCTCCCCTCTCCTGGTCTGTGGTAACCTCCATTCTACTTTCTGTGTCTATGAACTTGACCACTGTAGATACCTCAACCTATGTGGAATCATACAGTAATATCTTTTTGTGACTGACTTACTTCACTTAATGATATTCTCAAGGTTCATCTACTGTTACAGCATATGCCACAGTTTCCTTCCTTTTTAAGGTCAAATAATATTCCACTGCATGGGTACACCATGTTTGGTTTATCTATTTATCCATCAGTGGACACTTGGGTTGCTCCCACCTCTTGGCTACTGTGAGTAGTGCTGTATGAATATGGTGTGTATGTATTTCTAGATGCTGCCTTTGATTATTTTGAGTATATGCCCCAAAGTAGGTTGTTGGATCATCCAGTAATCCTATTTTTTTGAGGAACCACCATACTGTTTTACATAGTGGCTCCACCATTTTACATTCCAAACAACTGTGCACAAACTGCCAGATTTTCCACAGCTTCACCAACACTTGCTAGTTTCCATTTTTTTTTTTTTTTTGATAGTAGCCATACTAATAGGTGTGAGGTGAGAACTCATTGTGGTTTTGGTTTCTGTTTCCCTAAGGATAAGTGATGTTGAGCATCATTTCATATGCTTATCAGCCACCTGTATATCCTCACTGGAGAAATGTCTATTTAGAGTACTTTGTTGTTGTTTTTTTTTAATTTGATGACAAACCATTTTACTAAGTCTTGATTCTTCCACCATGAGGCACCATGCTCTTGGTGCTGGATCATTTTTCAGTGATAGCCAAAGGAAAAAGATACAGTTGAAAATGTGTACACAAGCAACAGACAGAAGGCAACCTTCATGTGAATCATGATACACTAATGTGAACCCTACATTTCTGGCTATTGTAAACGATATTAAATATATATATATTTGGCCTTTTTTGGAGATAGAATCATGCTCTGTCACTCCGAGTAGAGTGCAGCGGTGTCATCATAGCTCACTGCAACCTAAAACTCCTACCTCCTACTTCAACCTCCCCAATAGCTGGACTACAGATAAGAAAGTCACAATCAGCAAGACTGAGGCAGGAGCTAAATCACCTAATAGCTGTAGTTAATTGTTCTATTTTTTTCATAGAGATGGGGTTTTTGCTCTTGTTCAGGCTGAGGACCTTAAATATGTTGTCTAACCTCTCTGTGTTACAAAGAAGGAAATCGAGACAGGGAGAGGTGATATGATTTGCCTGCAACAAGTTGACAGCAAACCTGGAATGAGGACTGCCCTCGCCTATTGCATACACAGAGCCATTGTTCTTCACCTTCAAAAGGAGGCTTCTCAGCCTTGGCAATCTTGACCATATAATTCTTTGTTGCATGTGCCATCATCGCATCATAGGATGACTAGCAGCATCCCTGACCTCCCCCACCAGAAGCCAGTAGCATCCCTGCTCCCCACAAAGAGCCACCAAACACTTCTCCAGACATTGTTCTATGTTCCTTGGAGGGCAAAAATCACTCCCCATGGAGAACCACTGCATTATCTTTTCTTCAAATTAGCCTAATTCTAATTCTCATTTTCAAGTTATAAGATAAATCTTTAAAAGGTCAAAGGAGATAAAAATATAAAGTTATCTATTTAAGTGACTTTATAGGAATCATCATTTCAGGAACCATCTAGAAAGATGATTCATTTCTCTATAAAGGTAAACCTGGCTGAGAGCATGATCATAAAATTTACTACTTGGATGCATTTTCTCTTTTAGCTTAGCTGAGGGCACAGCTTTCAAAAGCAAGACCAGAAATTTATCAAGGCCCCATCTAGAAGCAGTAAACAAAATCATATGAAAATTAACCAAGTTATATGAAACCAAAAATTACTTATGCAAACATATTAAGCATATTTGTCTACTGCTACTTTTTCAAAATGTAAAAGCACAAAAAGGAGTCTGGTGTCTGTGCCCCTATACAAATGTAATTGATTTCCATTGTAAGGCTACTGATTGTATCTGATTTAGCAGAGCACAAAATACAGAAGATTAACTGGAATGACTCAGAAAAGCTCTATCATCAGCATTACAAAGAAAACTAACCACCATTGATGCCCTCATCATCTTAGTGGCTCCTGCAAGTGTGTCTATTAACAGCTTAATCTGACCTCATGACAGCCTGAGAGATGTGTTTGGGGGGGGGGGGCATCAGGAATAAATGGAACTGTGATGCTATCAGTTAAGCACATCCTGGTAACTGCGTGCAGCACATTTACGGCTTTGTAACAAGACAAAGTTTATTCACTACACATTTCTAGGCCTGCTGCAACTTCGATTCAAAGCTAACAAATGTTTCAGCATAAACTAAGGTTTGAAAGGTCATGCTTGCCCCATCGAAGACTAGACCACAGAGGACCTACATGATGTAACCTGCCCAAACATTCCTTTCTGGGCTAAGGTCGTGGTTGCTGTTGTTTTTTTCTATTTCTTTCAAAAGAGAAACTTCCTGGAACAGGCACAACATGAATATAATTCTTATTAATTTCTAGTGATATCACAGGCTCATTTTCTTTTTCAGTAGGTGAGGATAGAAGGCTTCTAAGGAATAGCAAAAAGTGGTTTCTGAAAGGCCCCAAGTTGCTTTCAAATTAAATCTGTCCAAAATAAGGCCCAAAATGACAAGGTGGAACTGCCTGTTGTTCCTTGGCTTCCTTTTAACATGAGGCCACTGTCCCAAGCACAGTGTAGCTTCCATTTCTCTATGCTTGTCGCCTGCTACGCCTGGTCCTGTCTTTGCGTTAGGAGCTGTTACACCTGCTCACTCTGCAGGCTCTCCGCTTACTTTATGTCTTCTCCGTAGCAGATGGTGGTGTCTTCAGTCAGAAGCTCACAAGCAAATCCTATATTTTCAGCAGTTTCTACAACAGAATAAAATTAAGTAGAACATTGTTCCTTCATACTGTTGAACTGAATAACTATCCAGTAATGATGATTTTTTTCAATTCATGAACCTGACCAGATTCAATCAAATATGTAGCATGCTGTTTCTCTATAGCAATGTACAGAAATCACATACAGGAAAAAGCAACCTCTTTTTCTTTGGCCAAGGCTGGGTTTGAACCCACCACCTCTGGTATATGGGGTCGATGCCCTACTCCTTTGAGCCATAGGCACTGCCCCCCTTCTTTATCATAAGTGAATATCAAAGTCTAGTTTGAGATGTTTTCAATAATAAAATGTGCTATATTATCAAATAGTATATACACTGGTTATTTACTAAATCTGTATCCTTTAAATTACTAAATACACTTAGTTTGTGTGGTTTAACCACTCTGTTACAGGGAGGGAAGGATAACCATTTCTATCAGCCCTTGCATAAAGACAATTTTTCTCTTTTTTTATTCCCTCTCACTTGGTATTTATGTAAGGTCGAGGCTGAGCCTTATGATGATTTCAGATCAGGAGACATTATCCTATTTCTTGCAGAAGGCCTGCAGTGTAAACTGTCAAGGCCAAATAACTACCTGTGAAGCTCTAAATTTAGAAATTAAAATCTTTCTTTTCTTAGGTATTAAATTTTAACTATAATTTTCAGGTAAGGAAAACGATAAGAAAACAAAAGTTGCTTTTCAGCACTTTGTATTTTTTCCTATAATTATGCTCAATGAATGGCAAAACACTGGGAGGACAAAGGGAGGGGGGCAGCCCCTTGAGGACAGAGGGAAGAGGTGGGTGGCACCTTCAGGACAGAGGGATGAGGAGGTGGCTCCTTCAGGACAGAGGCCCTAATCGGGCTGGAGAGATGAGACAGTCACGATCAGCAAGACATAGGCAGGAGCTAAATCAGGAGGAAGAACCTGCTACTGAGGGGGTTTTAGGAAGGATGTGGCCTGGGCGGGGATGGAGAACTGGGAAAACAGAGACAGGCTTCTCAGAGAAAGCCTCTTCCTTCCAAAGAAATAGTGTTGATATAGGAAGGAAAGTTGGAGAAGGTCATCTTGGGCTAAGGAAACAGCAGCAAAAAGTATTTGTGAATTTAACAGATATGTTTCCCTATGCAAAGAATTACCTTTTTTGTCTCCAGTAAGCACCCAGATCTTAATGTCAGCTTTTGCAAGTTTTGAAATGGTTTCTGGGACTCCATCTTGTAGCTTATCTTCAATAGCTGTAGCTCCTAATAGCTGGAATGTACATTAAAAAAAAAGGAATTAATAAATAAACCAAAAGTTTTCTATAAGTACAGCTCGCCAACCTGTAAAAAGAAGGGCTAATTACACACCCCAGTTGGTGCTCCACTGGGTGTGTCAATGCCACAGCCGGTGTGGACTGGGAAGGCTGCCCTGCTTCTCGTTCACCACAAACCAACGCAGCTAACAAGGTTTTCCTTTTCTTCTTTTTTAAAATTTCAGTATAATATGAGGGTACAGTTAGGTTACATTGTTTGTGTTTGTTAGGTGGAGCCCAGGTTGTAGTTATGTCTGTTACCAAAATTCTTCTCTTATAGGATAAACTATTTAATTTACCCAAACAAAAATGGAAGTACAAAATTAAGGACATGTAAAATATACTTTCCTTGCGTATTTGTGGCTTTCCATAGACACAGCCAGTTCTAATACTAGCTATTTGTTGAAAATTTATGTATTTATTTTTGTTGAGACAGAGAAGCTGTCGCCCTCGGTAGAGCACTGTGGTCAAATTCTTGGGCTGAAGCGATTCTCTTGCCATAGCTTCCCAAATAGCTGGGACTATAGGCGCCCACCACAATGCCCAGCTATTTTTTGTTGTTGCTGTTGCAGTTGTCATTGTTGTTTTAGCTATGGGCACCACCTGTTAAACATTTCTTTTCTTTTTTTTTTTTTTTTTGAGATAGAGCCTCAAGCTGCCGCCCTGGGTAGAGTGCTGTAGCATCACAGCTCACAGCAACCTCCAACTCCTGGGCTTAAGCAATTCTCCTGCCTGCACCTCCCAAGTAGCTGGGACCACAGGCACCCGGCTATTTTTTGGTTGCAGCCGTCATTGTTGTTTGTCGGGCCCAAGCTGGATTCAAACCCGCCAACTCAAGCTTAGCTGCTTGAGCCACAGGTGCCAAGCCGAACATTTCTTACTGATCTAATCTCTATGAGCACTAGGTATTAAACCCTAAAAACTATTTTAAAGTGTTTATTTTTCTTGTTTTAAGATTTTACAGGTTCGGCACCCATAGCACAGTGGTTCTAGTGCTATCCACATACTCAGAGGCTAGAGGATTCAAACCTGGCCTGGGACAGCTAGAACAATGACACAACTGCAACAAAAAATAGCCGGGCGCTGTGGCGGGCATCTGTAGACCCAGCTACTTGGGAGGCTGAGGCAAGAGAATCGCTTAAGCTCAAGAGTTTGAGGTTGCTGTGAGCTGTGACACCACAGCACTCTATCAAGGGCAACAACATTGATACTCTGTCTAAAAAAAAAAAAAAAAAAAAGATTTTACAAAATATACATCGTTTCAGTAATTCCTATAACGTAATAAGTAGATGTGAGTCTGATGCGATATAAAAATCATAATGATTAGTGATATAAAAATGATAGAATTAGATTAAACCCTTCACTAATGTTTTTTTTCTTTTAGTTTTTCATAATGGCAAGTTCTATTCTATTTTGCCAAAAAAAATTTAACTGACCTACTTCCATTGTACCAATGTCAAAAGCTGAAGTTAGAATTAACTTTTGAGCGTGAGATCAAAAATGTAATAAAACTTAATAAAATTTTTAATTCTGTTTGAATATCAAGAAAGAATTATTAAGGCCAAAACTCACAATTAAGTCTTTTTCAATCTCCTCATACACTTTATCCAGAGCTTCGTCCCGGTTGTTTGAGGCCACACTGGCGGCCATAAACTTCTTGTTCCATTCGGCAAATTCCTTTTCTTCAATTTCCTTATAGCAAAGGCATAGGGTTCTAAGAGTTTCACTTGCAAAGATCTGTTTTATTGAAAAGACAAACCACCAATGCAAAGAATAGTTAATTTTATGTAATTCAAGATCAAATCTGAAATCTTCCCTTGAACTAATATACTAAGAGTGTTTAAAAAGAGGAAGATTATGGATTCTGAACAAATATACTCTACAGAAGGGATTAAACTCTATAATAGACTTTGTTTTTCTAAGCTTCTACGCAGTCCTAGGACTGGACTTCCAGTTCCCAAAGTAGTTAAAGGGAAAAGTCTACCTCTCTCCTAAATGAAGTCACTAGAGCAAAGAAAACCTTTTCCTCTTAATGGCTAAGAAAACAAGAAAGGAAGGAAGCTGCCTTGGGGTGACATGACATAAACACAGACCTGACAACTTTATAATTTTTTCCAATAAACTGTGATGCAAGCCTAATCAGCTATGAACATTGAACCAAGCATTATTCCCTCAAACTAATTCAAAAGAACATGTGCCATTGTTAAAGGCGAGATCAAGGCTCGGCGCCTGTAGCTCAGTGGCTAGGGCACCGGCCACATACAGTGGAGCTGGCAGGTTTGAACCCAGCCTGGGCCTGTCAAACAACAGTGACAAATACAACAAAAAAATAGTTGGGCATTATAGCACCTATAGTCCCAGCTACTGGAGGCTGAGGCAAGAGAATCACTTAAGCCCAAGAGTTTGAGGTTGCTGTGAGCTGTGATGCCACGACACTCTACCAAGGGCAATATAGTGAGACTCTGTCTTAAAAAAAAAAAGGCAAGGTCAAATACTTTAATGATAAAAGGTATCTGGAAATTTTCTAATGAGTAGACTTAAACCATTTTAAATAGCTTCAACATGAACCAGTAAAAATGTTTTATTTCCTTATGGTTACATCTTATCTAGCCAAAACAGAACTGGTTCAACCAACCAAGTGTGTGCTTTCAAAGAGTCTTTGGAAGGTTCTGCACTTACTTTATTAGATTGCCACTGTTGGCATTCTTGTGAGAACACATCCATTGTAACTGCATCAGTGTCAGCATTTAATTTTGAAATGTGACCCCACTTAGTAAATGAAATATTCATTAAGCTTCTCTTCAAGGGACATTTGGCTGCTCTAAACCTCAGTTGGTCCTTAAAATAGGGTGGTGCCCGTAACTCAGTGGGTAGAGCACCAGCCACATATACCAAGGCTGGCAGGTTCGAACCTGGCCAGGGCCAGCTAAAGCAACAATGACAATTGCAACAAAAAAATAGCTTTGTGGCAGGTGCCTGTAGTCCCAGCTACTTGGGTGGCTGAGGCAAGAGAATCACCTAAGCCCAAGAGTTTGAGGTTGCTGTGAGCTGTGACACCATGGCATTCTACTGAGGGCGACATAGTGAGACTCTGTCTCAAAATAAATAAATAAATAATTAATTAAATAGAAAATAAATAAAGGAGAAAACACACCCTTTATTGAGTACCTACTAAGTGCTGGGAACTGTGGAAGATGGATTCTCTTGCAATGGCCCTCCCTAAGGAACTACCCCCTTCTCTTTCACATGTAGAATTAATGATTCATATGATAGATCAAACATTTCCCCCCAAACACAAAATTGGTACAGAGGCGGTATTGAGACACCAGGTCTGCCTGATCTTCTCCATACCTGACTCATTGCTATAAAGAACCCAAACCGCACATAGATTGGTAGGCAACTCCGAAAGTACAGGTCCCAGAAACGTTCTGAGTGGGTGTAACATCCCCGCACTAGTATACAGCTGCCTAAGATAAGGACGTGGATGTCATTAAAACCAGACTGTTTTACTAGCAAAGGTATCAAAACTCAATGATCCACTACATTGCTTTAATCCCCTGTCATACAGGGAGGATTTCTGTCCCTCACTTTACACCTACAAGTTAGCGGAGTTCCTGGGGGCCACAGAGGTATCAAGACTACAGCCTAATGTGACTAGGTAGCCCGCTCTGGGTCACTGGAGGAGAGCGAAGCTGCTTCCTGCCTCAGCCCTACATGAGGACCTGGCTGCTGGCAAGAGCACCACAGCCACTTCCCAGGAGGGAGCCAATGGCAGGGACAGATCTGGAACCCAGGTGGCCAGATTCCTACTTTGGTGTTCTTTCTACCCAACTGCACCAAGCCACTGTTAACATGCAGCTTCCACTCAAGCTTCAGAGATGGTACCAGAAAGCAAGCTCGGAATGTGCAGCAGAAAGGGCGCCAGGGAGACTTACATCCAAGGCATCCTGAGTTTCTTGCTTTGAAGGATTCATTCGATGTAACCGTTCATAAATCACAGTGTCAGCTCCTTTACAATAAAGTCTGATGTGGCCTTCTGGCGTTCTTACTGGTAGAAGGGGGAGGAAAAGCCCACAGCAAAGTTAAGTTTGATTTCTTAGCAGAAAGCCACCTTTGTAAAGCTCCTCTGAACTGTTGCTGTGCTAATCAATCACTATTAGCTCGAAATCATCAGTGTAGCTTATCACAAGTTGGTCAGTCTGAAAAGATTCCCCCACAATCAGCTCAGTTTTCCGTATCTTTATTCTTCTAACAAATATTTACTGACTCCCTGCTATGGGCTATGCTCTGTGCCAGCTACTTTCTCCCAGAAAATTTCCTTTGTGCATGCCAACCACCAGGAACCTGTCTTACTTATGAACTCACAACTCTTACTGCCTTTAATACTCAGACCACATACTCCTTGCGATCATCTTCTTGTATTTTTTGATGTTATAAGTTAATCAAAGTATATGCCTCATTGCTAACTAGTCAAGGTAGGTGCAGGCCTGGTGAACAGTCTAGATCTGTGCCTAATGGGAGTACAATAGACAGTTAAATTTGTATTTTTATCCATTTAAAATTTTAACACCATGGTAGAGAAGCCTTGTGGACATCATCTTCACCAAGTGATCAAAATTAACATCCCCAATGAGCCAGATCAACATCCTAAGTCTTCTGCTGTGATACTTGGAGAAAAGTACAGTGTCGCTTACAGATTCTTGCTGCTGGCAATGCATAATCATGAGACATTACCAGAAAAACCCAAATTGAGGGACCTTCTACAAAATAACCTGGCCTAGGTTGGGTGCAAGTGGCTCATGCCTGTGACCTTGGCATTTTGGAAGGCTGAGGTGAGAGGATCACTTGAGGCCAGGAAATTGAGATCAGCCTGGGAAACATAGCAAAATCTTGTTTCTACCAAAAAATTAAAAAATTAGCTGAGAATAGTGACATGTGCCTGTCGTCTGAGCTACTTGAGAGTCTGAGGCAGGAGGATCGCTTGATCCCCGGAGTTCAAAGCTGCAATGCGCTATGAACACAGCTTGTACTCCAGCCTGGGCAACAGAGTGAAACTCTAAAAACAAAAACAAATAATAATAATAATAAATCTCACCTATACTTCTAAAAAATGTCAATAAATAAAAAGTTGAAGAAAGGTTGACGAACTCACACTTATTTGGCCATGATCACCTGATAGAACCTGCCACCTTGGATTAGTTCCTGGATTAGAAAAATGAGAGGGAGGAAATTTCCTGGTAAAATTTGAAAAAGTACGTATTGGGTTAAATTTTCTGACTCTGGTCATTATGCTGCGTATACAAGTGAGCGTTCTTGTTCTTAGGAAATAACCACTACTGTATTTAAGGGAAAGGCCCCTCAATGGTCTGTAATTTACTCTCAACTGGGTCAGGTATATATCCTGGTATATATTAGGAAAATGACAGTGACAATGTGGCGATTAGTAACAATTAGTGTATATGAAAGAGTGTTCAGGAGTTTGTTAAACCATTCTGCCACTTTTGTGTAAATTTGAGACTCAAAATTATGAACTTTGAACAAATTCAGTGTTAAGAAGCGACCACCCTCTCTGCTTGGTGGTCTGTTACATGCCCGGGCTGAAGGTCTGGTTTTAATTCAGAAGCTTTTCTCAGACCTCATTTCCTGCTCAGTCTTCCCTTCCCTGCCATCCAGCAGAGAAGTGCTCAGAGGGCTTGAAAACAAAAGAACATATGTCATGGGCAGTGCTGCAAAAGTCCACCCGTCCCTTTAAGCATGTTGTATCTGCCAACCCAGATTCCGTGGTGCATAGCCCTCATGCCTATAATCCTAGCACTCTGGGAGCTGAGGCTGATGGATCTCTTGAGCTCAGGAGTTGGAGACCAGCGTGAGCAAGAATGAGACCCTATCTCTAAAATAGCCAGGCGTGGTGGCAGGTGCCTGTAGACCCAGACACTTGAGAGGCTGAGGCAATAGGATTACTTGAGTCCAAGAGTTTGAGGTTGATGTGAGTTATGATGGCATGGCACTCTACCCAAGGTGACAAAGGGAGACTCTGTCTCAAAAAAAAAAAACAAAAAAAAAAACAGAAAAAGGAACAGCATTCACATTTGCAATTCAGATAGGCCGAAGCTTGAGTAAGGGATATGGTAAAGAATGAAGAAAAATACCAGTTTGAATTAAGTCTGTGGGAATCTTCCGGGAGCCAAGTAGTTCATTCATCACCTACTTTAGCCTAGTGCCATGTCACTCAGTGAAATGGGCAACAGGCAACATTTAAATGAATGAACTACTTGTCTAGTAAACAGACTCTGAGGGAGCCTTACCAATGATAGACATTCGCTTCCGGTCACTGTTGAAGTCCAAAATGGCGAGAACGCTGTAGGTCCTCTCCGTGCCCAGCTCACTGACAGTGATGGTGTTCTGGGTCCGGTTGAGGAAGACGAAGCCAAAGTTCCTGGCGGCGTTCACCAGAGCACCTTCGTCAGGGGAGGCTGCCTGGTAGTTGAGCTGACCTAACAGGGAAGCAGGAGAGAAGTCCCAGAGAAGATGTGAGACTCAACACGGTGCTCCTGATTGAGACCGCAGCCCCCACGGGAGTGAGGAGGCACAGCCAGGAACACAAGTCACTGACTCTGAGGATCGGGCCAAGATTAAAACACCTTAGGCTTTTTTTTCTTTTTGAGGCAGAGTCTCACTTTGTTGCCCTCAGTAGAGTACTGTAGCATCATAGTTCACAGCACCCTCCAACACTTGGGCTCAAGATATTCTCTTGGCTCAGCCTTCCAAGTACCTGGGACTACAGCCACCCGCCACAACACCTGGCTATTTTTAGAGACGGGGGTCACACTCTGGCTCAGGCTGGTCTTAAACTTGTGAGCTCAGGCAATCCATTCAAATACCTTGGCTTCCCAGAGTGCTAGGAATATAGAGGTGAACCACCGCACCCAGTCAAACCACCTCAGGCTTGAATGTTCTATTTTAAACTATAAACAGTCATATAAACTAGAAATAAAACAACTGGTAGGGAAAATATATTCCCATGATCCCACCATCCAGGGGAAACACAACCCTGTTGACATTTTATCATACCTTCCAGTCCTTTCAAAATGCCCATTTTGAAACAGTTTCTATTATGTTGAACATACATTTACATCCTGATTTGTTTAATGTATTTATCCACGATGCCTTACCTTTAAAAGTTCTTGATATATTTTATTTTAATGAGTATAAACATGTTACCCAGTTTTTCATTGCAGGCACTTAGTTTATATCCAAAAGATTTTGTTCTCAAAAACAGTATATTGGGCAGCACCTGTGGCTCAGTGAGTAGGGCACAGCCCCATATACCAAGGGTGGCGGGTTCAAACTTGGCCCCAGCCAAACTACAATAACAACAAAAAATCACCAGGCGTTGTGGCAGCCGCCTGTGGTCCCAGCTACTTGAGAGGCTGAGGCAAGGGAATCACCTAAGCCCAAGAGCTGAAGGTTGCTGTGAGCTGTGACGCCACAGCACTCTACCGAGAGCAACAAAATAAGACTCCGTCTCTAAAAAAACAAACAAAAAAACCCCAGTATATTAATCTTTTGTGTGTGTAAAGATTTTTCTGTCTCTAATAACAGATTTCTAGTAGTGAACATATTGAACTAGAGAACATGGATAACTGTTGACTCATCAACAGATATTACTAATTTATTTTCCAAAATGATTGTACTAGTTTAACTTTCCCCTAAAAGAGTGTGTTTACTTCCCGATCACTATGGTCTCCTTTAAAAAAATTAGTCAATTTGACCAATAGCTCGATGTTTAAAAATTAAGATTGCCTTCTAGTCATAATGACACTTAGGGATAGGAACAGATCTCGCAATGTTGAAAAGCCAGACACTAAAGAGCAGATACTCTGTGTGATTCTGCTCAGACAAACCCCAAACTGCCAAGGCTAACTCGTGTTGTACCAGATCAGGAGAGTAGTTCAAACCCCAAACTGCCAAGGCTAACTCGTGTTATACCAGATCAGGAGAGCAGCTTTCTTGGAAGGTAGTCCCTGGAAGAAAACACAAAAGGGACTTCTGGGAAATTGATAGTGTTCTTTTTCAAAATCTGGGTGCCAGTTGCAAAGGTGTATTCAGTTTGTGGAAATTCCTTGAGCTATACACTTATGTACTGTCTCTGTACTACTTATGTTGGACTTGGATAAAAAGTTTAAAAAATACTCTCCCTACCCAGGATCTTTTTCCTAGGCTAGTTATTCTGCCTAAAAACAGAAAGAAAAAGCATTTCCATGGTCCGATGAATTGCTATAGAGAAGGGAATTTAGTTTTCCAACATGGTTTGACCAGGATAGGACATAGGCCACGGATGCCTGGACAGCTGTTTACACCTTAGTAGACATGGAATGGTGGGACAATCCAGGGTGACAGGTATCATGAAAGCTAAAGACTGCTTCTTCCCTGCTTCCCTTACACCGGCTCAGATAATTCATTCTAATTAAATCATTAAATCATTGGTAAATAAAGAGGACACTAGGTTTTCTCTCTATTCATTCATCCAGGAAGTCATAATAGGAAGTTATAAATGCACTTGCTAAATCCAGCCATTTTCCCAAGCTGAACAAGCACCAGTGAGAGGCAAGCCAGCCCCTTCAGCCTTCCCAGTATCAGCAGGTGCAGGGATATATTGTGTAACACTGACTGCGTACTCATTTCCAACAGAGAAAATACAAAATGATGAAAGGGAGCTCGGCGCCTGTGGCTCAACGGGCTAAGGTGCTAGCCACATACATCTGAGCTGGCGGGTTCGAATCCAGCCTGGACCTGCCAAACAACAATGACGGCTGCAACCAAAAAATGGCCGGGCGTTGTGGTGGGCGCCTGTAGTCCCAGCTACTTGGGAGGCTGAAGCAAGAGACTCGCTTGAGCCCAGGAATTGGAGGTTGCTGTGAGCTGTGATGCCACGGTACTCTATCCAGGGTGACAGCTTGAGGCTCTGTCTCAAAATAATAATAATAATAATAATAATGAAAGGAGAGAGAGTTATATAGAGAAAACACCTTAATATATTTTATCATTAAAGGAAAAAGAAAATCCTTCTATTACTTTTTAGCAATGGAGAATTAGACTGTGGAGTTGGTCCAAACTCTAATTTTATGTTTATGGGAAGGCACTTAGACTGGAAACACAACAACAACAACAACAAAAAAAACCTCTTTATGGCCTTTTCCGTTTCTTTTAGAGACTCATTTGTGGACCATGAAACTGCTGCAGACAAAAAAAGATGCTCCAACCACAAATTCAACCTCTAGCTCTCATTATCCCAATTCCCTAAAACCACCAGACTTGACACAAGTTACCTTTCAGACATCTCTTTCCCCTCAAGCTTCTTACCCTCTTCAAATCATTTGCCAGATGCTGCCCACATTCCTGGCTTTCTATCCTTCCCCAAATCCCACCCTAATCCAAGCCCTCAACTTCCCCACCAACCTCCACTGGGTCCTGACGCCCTGCTCTAGGACCTCACACCCAGTGTGATGTACAAACCTCCTAAAACAAGCTCTCTGATCACTGATTAAAGACCTTAGTGCGAAGTAAAGGCTTCCAAGCCTTGCACACTCTGCACTCATGGCCTCCGTGGGGCAGGAATCTAAGATGGCCCCAGTTGGGTACATTCACCTTCTCCTAGTCACTCACTCAAACACTAACATAGGCACTGCTGTGAAGAAATTTTTCATTTGTAAGTAAAATCCTACTTAATTGACCTTAAAACACTAAGACTAACTAGATGAATATTTAAGGGGAACAGGACTCATTCTGGGGAGGGATTTGAAGCACGAAAGGGGTTCAATTCAAGAGAGATTCTCCACCATTGGCTTTGAAGATAGAGGGGACCAACTGGCAGGGGAAGAGGGTGGCCTCTAGGAGTGGAGTGCAACCCAGCTGGCAGCCAACAGGAGCATGAGACATCAGCCCTACATCCGAAAGAGAACTGAATCCCGCTGTAACCACGTGAGCTTGGAAGAGGACAGAGGGCTCCAAATGAGAATGTACCCTGACCTTTACTTTAGAGTAATGATGAGCAGAGAACCTGGTGTTGCTGAGCTCAGATTTCTGACCTACAGAACCCTGTACTATTGAGTGGTGGTTTTTTTTTCCTTTTTCTCTTTTCTTTTTTTTTTTTTTTTTTTAATTAAATCATAGCTGTGTACATTAATGCAATCGTGGGGTACAATGTGATGGTTTTATATACAATTTCAAACAGGTTAACACAGCCTGTTTGGTTATGATGCTAACACAGCATTTTCTTAGTTAATGTGTTACAACATTTGTATTCTACATTTAGTAAATTTCACATGTACTTGAGTGGTGTTTTAAACAGCTGAATTGTACTAGTCCATTACAGATAATGAAAAACTAACATAGGCGTCTCCATACTTGGCCTCACATGTACTCAGTGCTCAACCACACAGATTGTTGAAGTGGTCAGACGTTCTTGGCAACTTATAGGGAAGGATTTCCTCCCCTCTGCTGTAGATGTTGTGCGTGATGAAAGACTAGCCCGTCTCCAGTCTCCTTATAAAAGAGAGAAAATGAGAACGTCAGAGCACCAGGGCAGAAGGATGGTGGAGTGAAGGGGCATCTGGACTGTAATGAGTATTAACCCACTGGATGACCTGGGCAGCTCTCTCATGCTTCTGGGTCTGAATTTCCTTGTCTACAAAATGTCATGGTTGTCCCCAAGGTTCCTTCCAAGAGACCCTTTCATGGTACTTCATGAATCAAAACCCAAACCAACTTCCCCTCTAACCTCCTGCACCTAGAAATACAATCTGTCTCCATTCTGAGTGGCCTGAGCAATTGCCTATCATATTCTGGGTGAAGAAAGATTAACCAGGGTGTGTTAATAGAGTCCTTCACCTCAGCTGACCGTGAGACAAAGAGCTGCAGAATGTTGGGCTGGAAGAGACTTTGAACGTCCGACCTTCTTACCACCACACTGATGAAACTAGGCTGGCTCATCTCCAGCACACAGTCCAGGGCCCTTCCTGTAATATCCCAATGGGGGAAGTTACAGAGACCTTAAGATGAATGTGCCTTTACCTATGTTGACTAGTTTGCTCTCGAAATACCATCATATACTCAAAGGAAAGTAGAATAATTTTACTAAGGAGTCAAAATCTAAGGGAACTGAGTTGCTTAATGATGTTGTACTTTATTCTTATCAATATCAGGAAAATTTGCCTGGTGAGTCACACAGACTTTGCTCTCTACTTCAGCAATTCATGACCTGGCACTGTCCCTGTCTACGCTGTCTCGTTCTGTCTGCCAACAGCTCTTCCCATGTACCCACCCCAGTGTGAACTCTGCCATCTCATTTTATTGCACTATTAGATTGATCCTTGGAGCACGAGTTCCTTTGACACTTGCTAAAAGGTATCAAGTATAGTTTCTACACATTCAGTCTTTATGCATATTCTTTCTTTGAAGGTTTCATACTTGCTACCTGTGAAATATCAAAGCTGGGAACAGGGAAGGACTTACGTATGTGACATGGATTAAAGGAAGAAGGTGGAGAATGGAGGGAAGGTAGAATGTGCTTCCTTATAGACATACCAACAGAATTCCTTTGCTCCTTCTAGAAAGTACGTGTGTCTATATATTCTATCATTACCTCTGTATATGATAAAACAACTAGCTTTCACTGATGAACTTCTCGTAATAAACCTGGCACAAACTGCATTTAAGAATTCTGCAGGTGGGCGGCACCTGTGGCTCAAAGGAGAAGGGCGCCGGCCCCATATGCTGGAGGTGGCAGGTTCAAACCCAGCCCCAGCCAAAAACTTCAAAAAATAAACAAAAACCCTCATATAAGAATTCTGCAGGGTTTTACCACAGGGACTCTTGTACCAGACTGTTTATTGCAGCTCAATTTACAATCGCCAAAATGTGGAAACAGCCTAAATGCCCACCAATCCAGGAATGGATTAACAAGCTGTGGTATATGTACACCATGGAATACTATTCAGTCACTAAAAAAGATGGAGACTTTACATCTTTTGTATTAACCTGGATGGAAGTAGAACACATTATTCTTAGTAAAGCATCACAAGAATAGAGAAGCAAGAATCCGGTGTACTCAATTCTAATATGAGGACAATTAAGGTCCTAGTACACGGTGTGGGGGCAGGGGAGCTGAGAAAGGGAAGAAGGGAGGGGGTGGGGAACAAAGGGTGTGGTGCATCTTTTGGAGGTGGGACATAATTATAAGAGGGTCCTTATCTAACAAAAGCAATTAGTGTAACCTGGTTCTGTGTACCCTCAATGAATCCCCAACAATTAAAAAAAAAAAGAAAAGAAAAAGAATTCTGTAGGGGGCGCCCGTAGCTCAGTGGTTCAGTAGTTAGGGCGCTGGCCACAGGCTCTGGAGCTGGTGGGTTCAAACCCTGCCCAGGCTTGCTAAATAAAACAAAAACAAGCTAGGTGTTGTGGCGGGTGCCTGTAGTCCCAGCTACTAGGGAAGCTGAGGCAAAGAAAATCGCTTGAGCCCAAGAGTTTGAGGTTGCTGTGAGCTATGATGCCATAGCACTCTACCCAGGGTGACAAAGTGAGACTCTGTCTCAATAAAAACTAAAACCAAAATGTAACAAAACAAAAAAACCCAGAATTCTGCAAAGGAAATTATAAGTCAGCGTGAAACGTTAACATGAAATCCACATTAACTGTGCTCCTTCAAATGAAAAAAAGTACCTTAAAGAGATCTAGGCTCTAGCTGAAACTATTTCAAACACAAAACATATTAGAAAATAGTAAACAAAAGCACTGGAGGTTGGACAAGTAAGTTCTTGAACTCATTCTAGAGAAAGTGCTACATACATCATTGCTGAATATCACTATGGTGCCCTTTTAAGTACTCGGGAGGTTAGGCATTGACATCGGCGCCTGGTCCACTCTCCAAAGACTTTTTCTAGGACGTGTTTGCAAACTTTAATTGTCAGATCTTCGTACAACAACAGCTCTGATGGCCGTTCTAGAAAAAATGTTCCAAAATTGCTTCAAAGGGCGGACTAGCCCCTGGCGTCAGTGTACAGCTTCCCGAGGAGAGTGCTTCAAACATGACCGTAGTGATAGTCAGCAATGACGCCTGTAGCACTGGCTCTAAGAGGAATTTGCAAACTTAAATGCCCAAGCTCATATGTCTGAAATTATTTTGTAGAAAAGAGCATCCAAGTTGAAAGTCCACTTAGGATACAGGTGTAAGATTTGACTTTCCATTCTTAACAAATACTAATAATTTGGTGGGAAAATTTCCATTCTTCTATCATAATTTGAGTCGACCCTTTCTTTTAATAAGATTTCATTTGCAAAGCGATAAAACCTATCGTAAGATAGAAGTTTAACTAAGAAGTGTGTTTCACACTTTGCTATTTCATAAACCACCCCGTGGCAGGTGCGTGAATGTGCGACAGAGCTATCACGGGCACTATATGACAGGCACGTGAGCCAGAAGCATGAGTTCCCTGGAAACCGAAACCCTGAGCTTCGCTGCCTGAGTGCCGGGGAAACACTCACCATCGTTTCTATCCACCATGACCGTGTGGCAGACGGCGAGCAAGAAGAAGAACTGCCGCACTTCTTGCTCCTTCCCCAGCTGGATTTGCTCAATAAGGTAATGGTCATAAAAGGCGAACTTCCCATCAGCAAATATATTCCAGCTAAAGTCGACTTCCTGAAAGAAATGGAAGAGGAAAACAAAATATGATTTAAACAAATTTTTTTGACTTAACAAATGATATGACCATTTCTTCGAAGCCAAGTTCTCTCATTATACAAACGTCTCCTCGGGATTTTGGCACATTAAGTGTCAAGCGCCTTAAAACAAAAAGGCACCTTGTGGTAGGTGAACTGTGTCCTCCTGAAAGGTATGTTGACGTTCTAACCCCTGGTGCGTATGAACGTAGCCTCACGTTGACGTTCTAACCCCTGGTGCGTATGAACGTAGCCTCACGTTGACGTTCTAACCCCTGACGCTTATGAACGTAGCCTCACGTTGACGTTCTAACCCCTGGCGCTCGTGAACGTAGCCTCACGTTAAAGTTCTAACCCCTGGCGCTCGTGAACGTAGCCTCACGTTGACGTTCTAACCCCTGACGCTTATGAACGTAGCCTCATGTTGACGTTCTATTACGAACGTAGCCTCACGTTGACGTTCTAACCCCTGGCGCTCGTGAACGTAGCCTCACGTTGACGTTCTAACCCCTGGTGCGTTGAACGTAGCCTCACGTTGACGTTCTAACCCCTGGTGCGTATGAACGTAGCCTCACGTTGACGTTCTAACCCCTGGTGCGTATGAACGTAGCCTCATTTGGAACTAGGGTCTTCGCAGATATGATCAGGGTAAAAAGAGGTCATGGTAGATGAAGGTGGGGCCTAATCCAATGGCTGGTGTTCTCACAAGAAAAGGGAAACGTGGATGCAGACACAGGGAAAATGCCACGTGGCAGCAGAGGCAGAGATTACAGTGTTGTGTCTAGACACCTAGGAGCCAAAGAGCATCCAGGATTGTGGGCAACCACCTGCAGCGGGGAGAGGCAAGGCAGGGAAGTGTCAGCACCACCGTTAACCTGAGCGGCCATCTCAGGCAGGGAACTGCTGGGCAGGCCCTCACGGGCCGATGAGCCTGCATGCCAACAGCTGGAGATTGTTTATTCACTTCCAAGGCCTGCTGCCATAGACACGGTGGGGAACTGGACTCCGTGGCACTCTATGCACCCAGTGAAGTGTTGATAAACCGTAAATTTAGTCTGGAGTAGAAATGCCTCGAAGATACAACCATTTTAAGATACCAAGATAGCATGTAACCGTGTGACGTATGAGGAGGAATCTGTTTACGGTGCTGGTTAGTAACACTGCTGAGGTATGCTTTTGCTATATACGAGTAACAAAAAGACAGAGAACAGAACCACTCTTTGAGGAGATAACCTCGATGTTCTCCAGAATTGCTGGCTTTTCTGTAAATAAAAGTGGAACTGTTAATTTCTCACCCACTTCTCCACCGATCAGCGAGGAGGCGACTCGATGCGGGGAGGTGGACTCCTTGGTCCAGCTGCAGAAGCACAGCCCTGTTGACACCCAATTTCCCTCACATCCCGAACAGAATTAAAGACTTACCTCTATTTTGCTATGATTGTGTTGAGAAGCATCCCGATGGTCTCCTGAGAAACAAACAGGAGGACAAACTGAGTCTCTGCCTGTGCCCAGAGGCCCCTCCCCACCTGACCTAGCCAATGTAGTGTCAGTGATCATGGGGACCTCGCGGCCTGTTTTCAGACAGTCCTTCATTTGAGAACGGTTTTTACATTTTTCAAGAGTTGTTAAAGAAAATAAAAGAATAGTTGATAAGGACCACATATGACCTGCAGAGGCTAAAATATTTACTCTCTGGCTCTTTACAGAAAGTTTGCCAACGCCTTGTGTATCGTTCAAACGCTGGTGCCTGGCTCTGTAAGCTGCGATGTTCCTCAGGGGCAGGACACTCCCTTTGAAATGCTTTGCCTCCCCCCACTCGGAGATATCACCACCACGCACATGACCCCCTCCTCGGCCCCTCGGGGTCCCACCTTTCTCACTGATGCTCTTTGCATGAAAACATGCTCACAGGACAGTTTCCCTCCAGTGCAAAGTCCTTATGTGTGTCTATCTCTTTTTAAAAATTTTATTATTAAGTCTTTATTTAGGCTCAGTACCTGTGGCTCAACGGGCTAAGGCGCCAGCCACATACACCTGAGCTGGTGGGTTGGAATACAGCCCGGGCCGCCAAACAACAATGACGGCTGCAACCAAAAACTGGCCGGGCCTTGGGGCAAGCGCCTGTAGTCCCAGCTACTTGGGAAGAGGAGGCAGGAGACTCGCTTGAGCCCAGGAATTGGAGGTTACTGTGAGCTGTGATTTTACAGCACTCTATCCAGGGTGACAGCTTGAGGCCCGGTCTCAAAAAAAAAGTCTCTTTATTTAAAAGTTGAAGCAGTATTTGAATACAGTGTTGGCTTTCATATTTTTTTATAAATATACAGCATGTTTTAGAAAATTAGAATAGAAGTTAATTTTTAACAAAATTATAGATTAAAAATTTACTATTTTTTAAAAGAGATAGAGGTCTCGTGCTGTCCCCCAGGATGGAGTACAGTGGCCTGATCATATTTCACTGCAGCCTTGAACTCTTGGGTTCAAGCTGTCTTCCTGTCTCAGCCTCCTGAGTAGCTGGGACTATAGGTGCACACTGCCATGCCCAGCTAATTTTTTTTTTGACAGAGTCTCAACCTGTTGCCCTGGGTAGAGTGCCTCGGCATCATAGCTCACAACGATATCCAACTCTTGGGATCCTCCTGCTTCAGTTTTTCTATTTTTAGTAGAGACAGGGGTCTCACTTTTGCCCAGGCTGGTCTCGAACTTGTGAGTTCAAGCTATCCACCTGCCTTGGCTCCCAGAGTGCTAACATTACACCACGCCCAGCGCCCAGCAAATTTTTAAACTGTAGAGACAAGGTCTATCTGTGTTGCCCAGGCTGATCATGAACCATTTTAATCATTTTGAAGCACACAGCTCATTAGCATTAAGTACAGTCAGACTGTTGCACAGATGTTTCACCTCATATAATTGAAATTCTGTACCCATTAAATAAAACTCCCACTCCCCTACCTTCAACCCTTGGTGGCCATCATTCTACTCAATCTCTGTGAATCTGACCATTCTAATTACCCCATGCAAGGAAAATTACACAATATTTGTCTCTTTTTTTTTGGAGACAGAGTCTTACTCAGTCGCCCTGGGTTGAATGCCATGGCATCATACCTCATAGCAACCTCAAACTCTTGGGCTTAAAAGATCCTCCTGACTTAGCCTCCCGGGTGCCTGGGACTACAGGTGCCCACCACAACTGCCCAACTGGTTTTTCTATTTTTAGTAGAGATAGGGTCTCGCCCTTGCTCAGGCTGGTCTTCAACTCCTGAGCTCAGGTGATCCACCTGCCTCTGCCTCACAGAGTATTAGGATTATAGGAATGAGCCACTGCTCTCGGCCACACAATATTTGTCTTTTGAGGACTGGTTTATTTTACATGGCATCGTGTCCTTAAGGCTGATCTGTGTTGTGGCATGTGTCAAAATTTCCTTCCATCCTTCCATCCAATGAGATCCCGTTGCCTGTGTACACTGCATTTTGATTAGTCATTCATCCATTCCTTCCATCCAATGAGATCCCGTTGCCTGTGTACACTGCATTTTGATGAATCATTCATCCAACCAAGAGCACTCGGGCTGCTCCCATCTTTTGGCCATTGTGAATAACGCTGCTACGGATGTAGTGTAACAAACAGCCCTTGGAGTCCCTGTGTTCAAGGCCAGTGAGTGAATAACCTGAAGCGGGATTACTGGATCCCACGCTAATCTAATTTTTTGAGAAATGCGACCCCACTTTAGAAGCTGACCTCTCCCAGGCGTGGCCCCAGTGCTGCCCACGATGCTCCTCTGGCCCTCAGCAACAGAGCAAGCACCAGGAGGTCACTGTTCAGGGAGGGCACCAGCAATCCGGGCAGACATGCCCTGGCCCAGGCAGTGCCCTCCACTCGGCACGCGCCCCCTTCCCCTGGGAAATGCCTCTGGGCTTCTACTCACCGTAAATCTGCCCGTTGATGCAGCACTTTTTAAAGGTCATGATATTTTGTGTGAGTGTTCCCGTCTTGTCGGAAAAGACGTAATGGATCTGCCCCAGCTGCTCATTCAGTGTGGTGGTTCTGGCCTTGGCAGGCGTGTCCTTCTCAGAGTAGTACATCTGCAGGTCCCAGTTTATGAAGTGACTCTGTCCAAGACGGATTACTTCCACACTAGGAAGACCAAAGATTACTTTGCACAGAGAGCTCGGGTGAGTGGCAGGTGCTGCATGTGATCCTCATTTATGCAGACAGGACGTGTCTACTGCTACGGTCTGATGTGGGTGTCCCCTCCCACAACCCAATTCATATGCTTTGGGGGGTTTTATTTGAGACAGAGTCTCACTCCATCACCTGGGCTAGCAGGTAGGGGTATCATCAGAGCTCACTGTAACCTCCGACTCCTGGGAGGTTCAAGCAAAGCTCTTGCCTCAGCCTCCTGAGTAGCCGGGAGTACAGGTACCTGCCACCATGCCTGGCTAATTTTTCTCATTTTAGTAGAGATGGACTCTTGTTCTTGCTCAGGCTGGTCTCAAACTCCTGAGCTCAAGTGATCCTCCCGCCTTGGCCTCCCAGAGTGCTGGGATTATAGGTGTGAGCCACCATGCCCAGTTCCTTTTGCAGGTGGAAGCCTAATCCCAAAGCGATAGTGCCAAGTGGGGGCTTTGGGGAGTTAAGTTGGTTTTGAGGGGCCCACTCTAAGGAAGAGAGAGATTAGTGCCCTGATCAGAGAGGTCCCACGGAACTTGTTTGCCTTTTCTGTCTTGTGAGGGCCAAGCAAGAAGGTACTATCTACGAAGCAGAGAGTCCACCGTTATCAAACCTGCTGCTGTGATCTCACACTTCCCAGCCTCCAGAACTGTGAGCGGTAAACTTCTATAACTGACCCAAGGCTAAGTTCTTTTGTTACAGCAGCATCCAAGGAGACCAGCCAAGCAATGGCCCACACACTCAACTTCTGGGTATCCCGGACTATCCACACCGTTCTCCAGCCTCAGGGTCAAGCTCATTCCAGACCAGTAATTCCCCCGCCCCCAAGGGCTTTGTTCCACGTGATGTCCCATTCACTCCTGAGCACACCGGCCACAGAACCCCTGTTCAGAACACACAGCCCAGAAGAACGGCTGACATCAGAGACAGAGCCAGGGGATGCTGCAACCCAATTCTTTTTTTAAAATATGCTTTTTCAGTGTGGAGTCACTATTTAGGGCTATTTGCCAAAGCCTTTTGGCCTATGTGAGAGCACAGAGAGGGCTGTAACCTAGAGGGCCCTGACCCCCTTTGCCTTATCACTGGGGTGGCAGTAAAGGCAGCCATTTCAGTTCCTCAGGGCACAGCGAGATTTTAAAACTATAAGGGATTAAATATATCTCTTATAAGGAAACTTTAAACTGTCATGTGGGTAACAGATGTCTTTATAACAAGTTAAACATACGGAAAAATAACTCCACCCTCCCTTCAGTATCTCCTGAGTGCAAACTACATACCAGACACCATTCTAGGTGCAAAAGATATATCAGTAAACAACTGTGCTCTTAAGATTACCTTCTAGTGGAGACAGACAAATAAATCAGCAAATTAATACTATATCCGGTGGCGAAAGTCCTCTGCACAAAACAAAAGCAGGGTAAGGGGAGTTGGTGACCACAGGCAAGGGTAGTGGAGATGAGAGTGAAGTGGCTTGGGACAGGTTGGGGGGATAAGATGCCGTCTGAGTAGAAGCCTGCAGGGCTGAGGTGAGAGAAGACGCAAAGGCCCTGGGGCAGGGAGCTGGAGCAGTGGGAGCTGGACAGGTGGGTGAAGGCACAGGAGGTTTGGACACGGGGTGGATCACATGATCACATGAGACCTTGTGGCCTCAGTATATTTATTCTGAATGAGAGCAAAAGCTACTGGAGGCTGAAGACAAAGCAGAGACTCTCTCTGGAATGACTTGACCCAGCATACTTTCAAAGGACCTTCATTTCTAAGAGAAATAAAGAATGGCTCGGCGCCTGTGGCTCAACAGGCTAAGGCGCCAGCCATGTACATCTGAACTGGCAGGTTCGAATCCAGCCCGGCCAGCCAAATAATAATGACGGCTGCAACCAAAAAATGGCCAGACATTGTGGTGGGCGCCTATAGTCCCAGCTACTTGGGAGGCGGAGGCAAGAGACTCTCTTGAGCCCAGGAGTTGGAAGTTGCTGTGAGCTGTGATGCCACAGCTCTCTACCCAGGGCAACGGCTTGAGGCTCTGTCTCAAAAAAAAAAAAAGAAATAAAGAAATCAAGCGGAGGCAGAAAAGCCACTGGAGGACAGGAGTTCAAGACCATCCTGGGCAACATAGTAAGACCATGTCTTTAAAAACAATTTAAAAAAAAATTGTATTGACTGGGTGGGTGCAGTGGCTCATGCCTGAAATCCCAGTACTCTGGGAGGCTGAGGCAGGTGGATCACCTGAGCTCACAAATTGGAGACCAGCCTGAGCCAGAGTGAGATGCTGTCTCTATTAGAAAATTGAAAAATTGGCCAGGCATTGTGGTGAGCACTTGTAGTCCCACCAACTCGGGAGGCTGAGGCAGGAGGATTGCTTAAGCCCAAGAATCTGAGGTTGGTGTGAGCTATGATGATACCACAGCACTCTACCCAGGGATACAGAGTGAAACTCTGTTTAAAAAAAACAACACTATATTCATCATATAATGTTCATTTTATTTCTTAACCCCACACTATATAGTTTATTATCTAACACACACTGATAGTTTTCAGGCAAATTAATCTGTATAACAGTTCTCTTAACAAAGGTAATACTTGTCTTAGTTTTTTCCAAAGTAGCTGCAGGATAGATGGCTGCCCCAGGCCTTTCCTTCATGTTAAAAGAACAACAGTAATAAAATTAAAATAAAATAAGTGCCTCTAATTATAGGTGTGTATGTGATTCCACATGCCTGTGGGATATTATTTATTGGAACTAAAACAGACTCTGACTGCAGAGTATATTTAAAGGCATGATCCCTACTTATCAAAGACCTAAAACCCAATTGGTTGGTGACACTGACCTTTGATAGGAAAGAAAGAAAAAGTAAAAAAGGAAGAAATATCAGCAAACAAGACGACTCATCGGAGATACAGCCCTGATTCTGTTGGACTCTGTTGCTGGGATTGAGATCCGAGATGAGAAACAGAACATTTTGAGAGATGGCTGAAGGGCAGGGAATTTCCTCCTCGCTCAGGGGTAGTGGCCAGAAGCACAGTGAGATCTCCGTAATGGGTGTGGCGGGTGGTAATAAGGAATTCTTAGATCAGAGGTTAGGAAGGTTCCTCAGAAGTTTTTCTAGACATTCTAAATCTCCGCCTTCTTTCAGGAGGCTTTATTTCTTTTAACAGATCATTTTCTTATCCCAAGTTACAGCTTTCCTTTTTTAAAATTATTATTATTTTTTACAGCTTCAGATTGATATGAGGATATAAATGTTTAGGTTACATTGTTTTCGTTTCTGAGATAAAGTTCAAGCTGTAGTTGAGCCCTTCACCCAGGGAGTGTGCTGAACACCCAACATTGTGCACATTAGGTGAGATCCCGCCAATCGTGCTCCCTCCCCCAGAGTATACTTGTGTTTTTCTATCATGAGGGCATGTTGTAGTTGTTTATATACTGGATTCATATTAGTATTGAGTACATTGGATATTTTGTTTTCCATTAAGGCTCTTTTTGAAGCCTAGGCTCTGGAACCCATGGAGAAGGCATCTCACCAAGTAAATGATGAGTAACAAGAGGACTTGCATTTGAACTTTGAACTTAGTTAGCCTTATCTCATAGAGGATAAGATAGAAGGTGCCTGGCACAGGGTAGCCACAGAGATGTTAATTTCCTTTATCCCCATTACCCTCAATTCTGCAAGGAAAGTTATTTCCCAACTTGCTCCTTATGACCTTTGAAACAATTAATGTTAGAAATGAAGGAGCCAGATCGGCAAAAGATACTAATTCTTCCCTAACAGCAAAAGGCCACAGAGACAACTGGCTCACCTGACATACAGAGAGATGGGCACCATGGTGTTGAGGACAATGATGTAGCCCCAGAAAATGAGGAATCCACGGTAGGAGGGTGTACCATCCTCTCCGTCATAGAGGTACCACGAGTAATTGCCAACTTGTGCTTCCCAGTAAGCATGACCAATGGCAAGACCAGCAGAAACCAGAGTAAGAACGACAAAGATCTGGAAGACACGAAACATTTCAATGTATCCCAGAGATGGACTCCCAACTCCATGCGTTTCATAGATGCTAAGTAACCTTGCTCAACCTTTCTCTTGTGTACAATTGAGTAGTCTGTAAAAATAATACACTTTAAAACAGTCTATGGGATTGCTGTAATTAATCAATATATCCTACATCTCACGTATAAGATGAGGTTTTGTTCCCAAAATTATCTTTCAAAAAAGAAGGTGGTGTTTCATATTCAAATCCTTAAAGACTCGTATATAAAACAAGGGATTTTCTCAATTAGTTTTACTTTGAACAATAATACACTGCTTAGAGAAGGTACCTTACCTTAGCATAGAACTTTAAACAATGCTGAATTGAGACACTTATAGGAAACATTTGACAGAAATTGGGTTTTGTTGTTGTTTTTTTAAGACAGAGTCTCACCATGTCACCCTGGGTAGAGTGCCGTGGCATCACAGCTCACAGCAACCTCAAACTCCTGGGCTTAAGCAATTCTCTTGCCTCAGCCTCCCAAGTAGCTGGGACTACAGGCGCCCGCTTCAATGCCCAGCTATTTTTTTGTTGCAGTTGTCTTTGTCGTTCAGCTGGCCCAGGCTGGGTTTGAACCTGCCAGCCTCTCTGCATGTGGCTGGCACCGTAACCACTGTGCTATGGGCGCAGAGCCAGAAATTGTTTTTTATTTATTTATTATTTTTATTATTATTTTTTTTGAGACAGAGCCTCAAGCTGGCACCCTGGATAGAGTGCTGTAGCATCACAGCTCACAGCAACCTCCAATTCCTAGGTTCAAGCGATTCTCCTGCCTCCGCCTCCCAAGTAGCTGGGACTGCAGGCACCTGCCACACACCCAGCTATTTTTTGGTTGCAGTCATCATTGTTATTTAGCAGGCCGGGGCTGGATTCGAACCCTCCAGCTCAGGTGTATGTGGCCGGTGCCTTAGCCTGTTTCTTTCTTTTTTTTTTTTTTAAAGCAAGGACATTTCACCCATATCTGGGTCATTATTCCTGAGAGTGTGATCTCATAAGTATTGAATGACATTGTAAATAAGATCACTTAAGAAGTAATAGGTAAGTATTATTTTATGAAAATTATGAGTATATATATATATGTATGGGATGAATACAAGTCAATTATCCTATCAGTATTTGGAGGTTTCCATGTGGGGATAAAATTTCCAGGTACAAATCTAAATTTCTAGACACAGATTTCAAAGTGCTGTACCTCAAACCAGCTAGGCACAGAAGAAAGATGACGGGGTCTTTGTGAGTCTCTAACGGTAACCACGGTAATGACATTGAAGATGAATGTGAAAAATTCAAGTAAAATTTTCATCAAATGTGGGAGCAGGGATAAAAGTTCCTTCATATGTTCCTTTTTTATGATTTAAAGTATGCATGTGTAATAAAAAATCAGTATTATAAAGTCTGAGAGTATATGCATTCAAATGCTAAGAAAAAAAATCTGATTGGGCAATTGAAAGACGACTTAATATTCGGGGTCATGATACAGGCAGAAAAGAGCCTGAGCTCTTACAGAAGGCCTCAGACCGACTCCTTAGAAGTCCTGTTTGCTTCTTAGAGACCGACTCCTTAGCAGTCTGTTTGCAGGGCTGGCCCTCAGCCCGTATTTGGGAACTCAGATTTGGAGAAGGTTTCCTGACTCTGTCTTTCTTACTCTCTGACAAGAACAGCTGCATGCCTACAATTCCAGCTGTGCGCTGTGCCTACCTGGGATGCCATGGTTTATAGTGATGACCTGCAGTTTGAGGAGGAGACTGGAATTTTGGCGCATGCCACGCAGACGGTGCCTACACGACCTCCCAGTCAAAAACCCTGGACGTGGCTCTGCGCTCGTAGCACAGTGGTTATGGCACTTGCCACATACACCAAGGCTGGCGGGGATGAACCCGGCCCAGGCCAGCTAAACAATGACAACTGCAACAAGAAAATAGCCGGGTGTTGTGCAGGTGCCTGTAGTCCCAGCTACTTGGAGGCTGAGACAAACGAATCTCTGAAGCCCAAGAGTAGGAGGTTGCCGTGAGCTATGATGCCACAGCACTCTACCAAGGGTGACAAACAAAAAACAAAAAAGTGGACACTGAGTTACTAAATGAGCTAATGAGCTTCTTGGTGGAAGCAACATTCCATACGTGCCGTCATCAGTTGTCACTGGGGAAGTTAAATGCCTATTGTGTGTGTGGCTGCATTGAGAGGGGACCTGCTTCCTCCAGACTGGCCCCATTTGTTTTTTCCTGATCTTGCTCTATGTCCTTTGTCTGTAATGAGACGCAGTCATGGGTCCAACTATACGCTGCGTCCTATGAGTCCTTGAACCTGGGAGTGGTCTTAGGGACCCTCCGCACACCTTCTTTTCAGCCTTGCCATGTATTTGGATGTATACTGCTTATGTTAGGGAAGGGAAAATAGTTTGCTTTTAAGAGAATTTCCTCTATGGGAAAGTAATAGCAATAAAATCAACCCTGTACTGACTTGAGGAGCATGACCCCACTAATTTAAATAGGATTTCCTGGTTCTCCACTGGCCATCAAAGCAATCAGGGAACTCTATCACTAAGTTTCCCTTCCCAAGGGGATTTTCCTGTTAGACGTATGGCATTACTGGAAAAGGTAGGAATCCCTTCTCTCTGCTTTCAAAACTTGGCGTGACCAAGCATGTTTCTATTCCATCTAAAGAGATCAGATTTCTTTGCGTTAGAAAAACACACCACAAAATTAGAGCAAAGACAACAGTCCAGCCTCTCATCTGAGATGAGAAATAAATACCGTGTAAACCATGTAGTTCATCAAGTAATCAATTTTAGTTCTTTTAAATCTGGTTTTCCCACTATTCTTCATTATTTTAGTGTCAGCACCTAAAAATGAAAAATTCAACATCAACAATTGGGAAAAATCTAGTTGCTAGCATGTCAACAAAATCAACTCTACCTCTGCTTTTGATGGCGAAAGGACAAAAAAGCAATTTCTCCTTTAAATCCTTAAAGCTCATAGTAGAACAATTTCCCAAGAAACTCCAAAGTACCTGCAAAAATGACCACTCCGTGACAGACATCCGTGTTCCTCATCACACAGCCACGTAACAGAATTTTATCAGCATCTAAAGGAAAACTTCTGTTTCTCCAAAATAGTGTTCCTGTAAACTTATCTAATCGGTTATTGGGTTCTTCACATGCAATAAAACCTTTAAAAAAGAATAAGATTAACGTAATTAATCACATACAAAAGAGTTTCTGATTTTAACCAAGAGGAACTAAAACAAGTATCTAAATTTAAAGCAAAGTAAGACAAGTTTGGTACAGACCATCAAATTTTGCCAATGTATCTTCTGTTTGGAGATATTGGTCTGTGATTTCAAGTGACATTTTGAACTTTAAATTGGTTTCTCTAAAGGAAAAGAAAAAGAAAAAATTAAATGAGTAAATTTTGGAATTTGAAAGGGAATATAAAGTTAATAGCACAAAGTAATATTTGGCATCCCTGGAAAGGAAGGCTAAGTACAAGTAATTAGCTTTTTCTATTTTCAAACTCTGTTTACCTTGGAGCTCTGGGTTTGGATGAGGTTATCCTCTGAGGTAGAGAAAATTTCTGACCTTAGGAAATGCCAGTCCCCTTCACTGTTTGCTATTGTGAAGGAGACAGAGGTACCCACAAGCTTCCTTCTCATTAACTGAACCCCTCACCACCAGCTACCAAACTATTGCTTAAAAACGTAGCTTCTAACATTTAATCACAAGATGATTCTATAAAATGTATTTGTTACAGAAATTCTCTTTGGCCTCTGTCAAATTATTTTCCAGGGTAAACAATTGGATTACATTCTTAAAAGAATCTTATTTGAGAAAGGAGGCAACAGCTTCATTCCCAATACTGGGCATGCCCCCCACAGTGCAAGGTAAGGTACCTGCACATGGCCAGGCAGGGGCAGGCTAGGACACGTGCTCTTGAGAGCAAGGACACCTTCTCATGGTGGACAGCCATTAACCGGCTTCATAAAAGCCTACTTGAAAATTTCCATGTACTTGGAAGTTGACCACTAGTTCTCAACTTGACATTTTCTTCTGAAGGGGGTGTGTTAGAATTTATAAAGCTTTAGAGAATCTCTTACTCCCGGGAATAATAGCTGTTTGATGCGTGTAGTGAAGGTTGAATGGTCAACCAATTGGTCTGTGGAGTGAAGACAGACCAGGTTTTCATTCACATGATCTCTGCTCTCCATAAGGCAGAGTTTTGCACATCTAAAGTATGAGGAACAAGAAACACAGGGAGGAAGGTCCCATCTGTCACGTACTGTGCAACCTAGGGCATGCTGCTGAACTTCCCTGGGCCTCAGTTTCCTCACGGGTCTCAGGGTCATTGAGAGGGTTAAATGAGCTAATATCTGAAGTGCCTGCAACCTCGCAAGTACTCAATAAACATATTGAAAACTGGTCAAACACAGAACATTATTCTTCTTTAAATGATAGCATAATAACCAATACCAATAAAAGAAGAATTCAAAACTGCCTATTGGTAAAGACTTTCACATTGTTTTTTCTCTGAAACTGATACTAACGTCAACAGTGATATTGTCTGGAGACAGCTCAGCAGTTTATGTGACCTATGCGCTCCCATTTGATCCTTTACCCTCTCTGAGACGTGGGAACAGGCAGAGACGGAGAGCTCTGCTTTACAGATGCCAGGAACGCTGCTGAGCCCTGCAGCAAGTGGCAGAAGCAGGGCCAGGAACCCTGGTATGGACAGCACAGATTTCAACATGATGAATGTGCTGTCAAAGGCCTCCTTTAAAACAGACCCGCTAAAGACAACCTTACCCATCTAGTTCAGCTGTTTCCACGTAGCACAGGCTGTTAGGCTCAGAGCTGGACAGCAATAGAATGTCAGCCTGTCGAAAACAAAGCACTTCAGTAACGCAGAGTCACACCCCCACATCCCCAGCAAGAAACCGAGTGTGGGGTCCAGGGGAGCCAGGTAGAGCAAGGAATGAGAGAAGCTTGTTCACTTACTGGAATAGGATCATTTTTTTTTAGACGAATGACATCTCCAACTTGAATGTCTTTCCACTTGACAACTTTAAACCTAAAGATTAAAAAATAGTGATCTTTGGTTGGTTTTTCTTAAGTGACAGGCAAGAGAATTATTATTCTTTCTGGATGACAAAGAGTCTGGAGAATGTATAGATCACGGGGCAAACATCTGCTCAAAGTTCACCCTTTTCATGATGAAGCAGGCATGAGAACCGTCTTCTCTTCTGAAGGAAGTGGTGATGGTGACTCGATGTGTTCTTTCCAGAGACTTCGTGTAAGGAAGTGTTTATGGGGGTCCCTTGAACTTGCAGCAGGGAGACACTAGCCACCCTCTTTTGTTTTTGCTCATGTGCAGCTCCCCTCCCTGCCTTCTTCCTTCGTGGTTACAGGTCACTCACTCAATGTTGGTGCCAAGATGGGAACACACGTTGCAGCCAGAGTCCTCATGAGGCCTCAGCACAATTTATTGTTTAAATTGTCTTTTGAATGAGTATGTGCCACATTTGTAATAGGATAATGATAAAATGTAAAATAAAATAAAAAGATGATTATATTTGGTATGAAATTCCATAGGAAATGCCCATTTAAATTTCTAACAAATCAGCATGATAAAAAGTTGTAAGCTAGGGTGGCGCCTGTGGCTCAAAGGAGTGGGGCGCTGGCCCCATATACCAGAGGAGACGGGTTCAAACCCAGCCCTGGCCAAAAACCACAAACGAAAAAAAAAAAAGTTTTAAAGATTTTCACATACACAAAAGATCTGTCTAACATGATAAGCCCACCTTAACTAATTAATTTTTCTAGAGGCAGAAATCTAACTACTATGTTTATCTCCCATTGATGAACGGATTAAAAAACAGACCTTAGCTCAATGTTTAGGGCACTGGCCACATGCACCAAGGGTTTGAACCCGGCCTGGACCTGCTAGACAACAACAATAGCAAAAATAGCCGGGTGTTGTGGTGGGCACCTGTAGTCCTACCTACTGGGGAGGCTGAGGGAAGAAAATCACTTAAAGCCCAGCAGTTTGAGGTTGCTCTGAGCTAAGATGCCACGGCAGTCTACCAATGGTGACAAAGTGAG
>CAUYON010093009.1:0-59994 GCA_963573935.1 Arctocebus calabarensis
TTTATATAGTGATCAAGGAAATGCCATGAAGGATATCTGTAACAGTATGATCAAAATATTTCTGAATGTATATGAATCGTGCCCTGTGATTGCACCAATGTACATAATTATGATTCAATAAAATTATTAAAAAAAAATGAAGGAGCCCATGCTATTGAAAAAAATTAATAATTAAAAAATAATAATACAACAAAAAAACTAAACAAAGAAAAACACTAGCAAAAACAAGAGAAAAAGGTAAAGAGAAAAGAAACATAGAAAAAAGAAACAAAAAATGTAAAACTGTATTGTATGTGTGTGTGTCTGTATGTGTTTGTATACATAGCCTGAACAGTTGGTGTCATGTGGTGTTAGGAGACAGAACACTCTGAATTTATTCTATACGATGGGGCTCAGAAGCCACTCTAGATGCAAAGGGGACTGGATCTTTTCTTCCTGACTTCTTTGCCCTCATTCTGGACCTGTTGGCTTTATCAGCACTGAGTCCCTGCAGGACTAGGGTCCCAAAGCTCCTGCCAGACTTCTCAGGAAGCCCATCAGATAGTGTCCCCTGACAACAAAGTCGGTAGCATGAGTATCACTCAGCTAATCCCAACAATGGCCTCTCCTGTCCACTGACATTCCAGAGCTGTCTGTGCACCAGGACCCACAAACTGTTTCTCCTATGCCAATGTTCTTCACACAGTGGCAGCACCCCACTAGCAACCAAGCCAATGAGAGAACCCAACCACTGTTCAATCCTGACTGCCAGACACTTTTCAAATCCAGCAATCAGCCCTGTCCAAAATCAAAAAACTGCAGACCAGCTCTCTCATTCCTTGATATCCATGGGAAAGCCAGCCGACAGGCTGGCCTCAGCCTGTTCTAAGCACCTGTCTTCCTCATTGTTTTCCTCAGCTCCAGACCTCCTCCTTGGCTCCTTATATCTCCTGCTGCTTCCCCATGCCCCTGAAGTGATGCTCTGTGCATGTTCTCCCAGGCAGAGGTAACTGAAGTCCACTTTCCCCATGTGTCACTGTGAGTAGCTGGCAAAGAGCTGTGTCTAGTTCACCATCTTGCCACCTCTTCCCTTATTTCTTCATTTATTAAGCTGTCTCACCTTCTTGCCTTTAAAAATTAAGAAAAATAAAATAAAATAAACAAGCCTGCCCCCCCCAATCAGTTCTGTTTTCTATGTCTGACTTTTAAGGTGATGATGACGCCTAATAAATAAAGGATGAAATGTCAAGCTTACATTATATTTTAGTCAGTCAAAAATGAAAAATAATAAATTAATTATTTGTGTGTACTAGTATTTCCTTGACCGTTTGAATAAGAAATTAGATTCAGCTGGAATAGACATCCCTTCCTTCTCCCTAACAGATACCAACATAAGAATGCAACTGTCATTCATGTAAATAAATATTCCTTACTCCTCGATGTGACAAAATAATTTGTTTGCAAGAGAGGAATGGAGAGTAGATGATGAAATCTGAATGTATAGTATGTGTTCCTTTCATTATAATCAGTTTGTCCAGCAAGTTTATATAAACAATGTGATTCATGACAAGCATGTGGTTTTTAATTCTGGTGCTTCAGTGACCACAGGCTGTCATATGTGGACATTATGTTACTACAGGATCAACCCCCAATAAAACTTTTAGATTTCTGGGATAGGTGAGTCTCCCTGGGAGGCCACACTTTGCACTTTATCAAAATTCATGAATGGATTAATTGTGTCCTTTGCGATTCCACCACTATAGAACTCTTGGAAATTTGTGTCTGGAAACTTTTGTCGAGACAGCACTGGTTTTGTTTGCTATTTTTTCACCCTTTTCCACTCTAATAAATTGTAATTCTGAGTACAATGACTGACAAACACTGAATTATTGTTTTCAAATTACTAAACTTTAGAGTAATCCTAGGGACCATTTCCACAGTAGTTTTTATAAAGGGTAAAAAAGGGACAAAAAACAAAACCCAAAACAATACAGTTACTCAGTGGAAATAAGAGTAATCAACCAAACATACCTTTTATATTATTTTGCACATTTTTCTACACATACAGTTTTAAGCATTTCTGATATAGAATATCTTTAACAGGCAAATAAGAAATGCCTAAACCCATAAATATGGAGAAAATATAATCATTTATGTTTTCCTAAACTTGTGTTAATAACTAAAATATATAGGTCATTTTTAGGAAAACAGACAATAAAATTAAGTTTTTTTTTTTCTGGACACATGACTCATTCATGGTTCATACAGAGTTCCAGAAAGGAGAGAGTTACAATTGACTCCTTTCATTTCAGGATACTATTAAAATGAAGCTACCTAGGCTTGTACATGCTTGTCACCACACTAGATCTTACATTCTGATTAGTGTATTCTTCCAAACTGTGGCATCTCCCTTCTGCTGATTTTCCACTTTTTTTCTTTTCTTTTTTTTTTTTGCAGTTTTTGGCCAGGGCTGGGTATGTACCCACCACCTCTGGCATAAGGGGCTGGCACCCTACTCCTTTGAGCCACAGGCGCCGCCCCGATTTTCCTTTTAAGAAGTTATTCTGTGTTTCAAGAATCACCTTACTGGGGGGGAAAGCTCTCCTACCACCTAAAACATCAACATTTCCATAAAATATCTGCTCTTCATGCTGACTCAATGGCACCTGATTTTTCTTTTCCATGGAAAGAAGCTCTCCTTAAACCTTATTTTTAAAGTTCATACAAGATGTGAAGACCACAAACAAACACAACCTTTTCTGTCTGCTTACAGCCATTCAATTTATTTATGGTCTATTTATAAGCAAAATCTCTTCTATATTTAGGATTCTATTATTTGAACAATTATTCTGATATTTGTGGGTTTTCATTACTGCCTCAATGAAATTCTGATTTAATCACCCACATTCAAACAGAACTGTGAAATTTAGCTCACAGATTTTATCTACATCAGCTTTACTATTTTCCCCCTTCACCACTTCAGGGACACAGTTTTATAACCACATGTAAGCTTTGTCATCATCAGCTTCTTTCAATTATTTGCATTCAGCATTTTTCTTTCTTACTATCTCCTTGAATTCTAAAACACTAAAATTCTAGCTAACCTATTAATCACATATACAGAAACACTCAAAGAATCTACTCATCTATTATGTGTATTTATGTCCTTTCCTTATTTCAATTCTGTGCTCTTGCAGAATCTCCCAGAGGCACATCCATTTAACTATTCTATGGCCAGCTTTCATACATTCTTTTCATTGTCCTATTGTTGGATACTCTCTAAAAATAAGTTGATTGAATCTAGCTGTCGTAGTTGCCTCTTTTGGTTACTGTTAAGAGTGATGCTGTATGCCTAATTTCAGTTGGCTATTTATTAGTTGATTTTTCTATGTATTGTAATATATATAAATTTAAAATACCCAAAAAATTAATTTGGGGGAATTAAAAAACATATGTGTATAGGGCCAATTGTTAGACCCTAATTAAACATCTTTCAGAGTATGTTCTGTGAGATTGGCTATATCCAACACATTATAATTTTAGTTATAATTGCCCCCACAAGTCTATGTAACTAAACATTTTGGGTGAAGGTAAAATTTTGGTAAATTCAAAGTAATAATCAATGATAAGATATTTAATTTAAGAAATAAAATAATTAGCAGAAGTATTTAAAATATAGCAGGTGCATATAATTTGTTCTATAAGCAGTTAATATCAAGGTTAAAGTACAAGTTCTGAATAAAACTACTGGCAATTCATGTTTAAATTAGTAAGTACATTATAATTTTATCAAAATCATAAGTATACCACCGACACTTTGGTGAAAGTACAGTATATAAGATTTTTGAAAATTGACAAGTTAAATTGTAGTTTTAAGCTTTTTTAACAAAACAAAATTATTTTGACTAATATTTATTTAAGATATTCTTGATACAGGGTTCTCTCACTCAGGGCTGGACAGGGACCTACCCTGGGCCCCGGTGAGCTCAGAAATCAGACCCCCATCTCTAGGCACAAACAGGATGCTTTTTCCAGGCCATACTCTCTGGGCTCTAGCAAGGTCATTAACAAAACACCCTGAAAAGTTTTGGGTATTCCACCTTCAGTGGGGAGCACACTCACTAATTCCTTCCCTGAGGCAAAAACTGCAAAGAACCCACTGGGAAGACTTCCAGCTTAGCCCTTTCCCTTGGAAAGAAGTCCTGGTACTTTTCACTCCTTCTGTATTCCTTTCTGTCTAATAAAATTCTACCTTATCACGGATCTGTGGTCCATGGGTTCATTCTTTGAATCCTCAAGATGAAGGACCTACTGAAGACAAAAATGTCGCTAACATTCTTACAGGTGAGACTTTTTTTCCTTGAAGAGATAACAGTTAATTCATATATATGAGATTGTCTACTTTGCAGTACCTTAGGGAATAATCGAAACAGAACAGCTGGTAAAATGCATTAGCAGAATTTAGCCTACTATAAATCATTGCATGGTAACTGAGGTAGTTATGTCAGGTTCCCTTCACAAAAAGTCCTTAACAGAACATTTTCATTAGAGATTTTCATTAGAGACAGAGGGAAGCTTGTTGATTTTGATTTTAGAAATTTCAAATAAATATCGGATGATTTATTTTTCTTCATGTATCTGTTTTTCGACCATTATTCTGAATTAAAAATTGAATTTCAGATAGACCTCAGTTTGAATTGTTTTCCTAGAACTTTCAGACCAGGAAACCACCTGAAAAGGAACTTAGTTCAACTCACTATTGGAACAATTTTTAATTAAAGACAGAACAATACTAATAGAATCATCATCATCAAATTAAAATTATCATGAGAACTACAGAACAATATAGTGACAGATACTTTACATTGTGAATGGAGAAAAAATTGCCTCTATTATTAATGAATAATCACAGCAAAAATGTTTTGGGTTTTTTTAAGCTAAATGTTACCTAGAAATGTGTTAAGAAATAATCCAAAATAATATTCAGAAATTAATGCAATATAAGTGTTATAGTTGTAAACTTTAAAAGGGGAATTAGTTTAGAATCAAAGCAGCAGTAGTGGTGGTTATGTAAGACATTAGCACAGAGACAGCATAAACAAATTGAGTTTGTTTAAATATAAAGTAATTATTTTTTAGGTACTCAAGTCACTATAAATCAATTACTTAAACTGAGGAGCCCATATACATATATGAAAAATTCAAACATACGTTAAAAAATGAAAAAAAATATAGCTCTTGAAATACTTAACTACCTTCAGTTTTGTTTCTTTTAAGTGAAAAATAATAAAGCAATTTTATTAATTTAGTTAAAATATTAAAAAGCAAATGAATATCTGCCTTCAACATTCATAAAATATTGCCATTTAAATAGTGAGTGCAGAATTTTATTTTTTGCTAGTGATAAATGTGGCATAAAGGGAACAGGTTAGTTTTATGATACCAGCGGTTAGAAAACTAACTCCCTCTTGATATACCATAAAATTTTATTTAAAAGTCATTGAGAAGGAATGAATATGGAATCCAATAATGTCAATTTTACATTCACTTTTTCAGAGAACTTCACTTTAAAATATGTGTTCTTACACTTCATAAGCAGTACTTAGCTTCCTAATGTAAAATTCACTTCCTGCTGTGAATTCACTTCCCCTATGAATAATTCTGGTGTGGAAAGTTATCTCAGTAAATCTCTCACAGATCTCAAGTAAGAAGCACTTCCATTTGTGTCTGCTTATTCAAGAGATATGAATAGTTAGAATCGAGTATTACTTTCAAAATTCCTACAGCTCATATTTAATCACAGACCGAGTGAAAACATTGACTTCTATTGCTTCTGCCACTACTTATCTTCAAAATAGTATAGTGGCATGGATGGGGAATATTATTCAATGCATCAGGTATTCTTCTTTTAATTTAAAGATATACAAAGAAAGATGTAAACAACTAAGATGCTGTTATGTTGTTTTTTAAACTTCATCTGAAATGTAGAAAAACAATGACTCTCAAATATAAAAGCAATGGAACCGAGGAAGAAATGTCCAAGATTAAAAGTAAAGGAAACTAAAAGTACAAACAATTTCAAAAAGTCTTTGCTGAAAACATTCTTTCACCCAGTTTTTAAGTGTTATAAAACTTGTCTTCCCAAAAGTAGAAAGAAACTTAGAAAAATATATAGACGACAACTTGTTGCAGACATTGAATATTAAGCTGCAGAAGACTTTGATCCGTGTGCAAAGGGAAACAAAAAACATGCATCTTACAAGTTGCTATTGTTCTGTCAGGAAGCAATTAACCAACTGGAATTCACAAGGGAAACACAAACTGAATTAGAGGTTTTGTGAGAAGGCAGGGATCAGCATTGAGGGACACTCAGGTCTCACGAGTCTTTAAGACAGAGAACTCTTTTATAAGAAGAAAGATCTATAAAACCAAAGAGCTCCAGAAAGAGCTTACGACATGTGCGGCTACCTGAGTGTCTATGCCTGTTAATAACCTTCACATGAAACTCCAAGAGACTAAGAAAGGGACAAGAGCAAAAGAAATAAAAATTACAGTGGATCTATAAGTAAATAATTTCAGGATCTCACAAAAATGACAAAAACCTTTTCAGTACCACTAGCCAGTGAAGTGACATCATTGAACACACAGAGAGTTTCTGAGGAAAATCAGAAAGGCCACACACAGGTATTAGAGCTATGGAGCTATGTAGTCTTTATTTTTTTTTTGAGCAATAATAATAATAATAATAATGCCAAGAAAGTAATATTCTCATTGTCAAATAAGAGTATGTCAGGCGGCACCTGTGGCATACAGTAGTAGGGCACCGGCCCCATGTACTGGAGGTGGTGAGTTCAAACCTGGCCCCGGCCAAAAATTGCAAAAAAAATAAAAAATAAAAATAAAAAAAGAGTATATCTATTATAGAAAGCTTTGGCACTGAGGTTCAGTATGGAGTCATCATCATAATTTCTTCTTATTTTTTTTCTGAAGTCCCAAAAAATAGAGAACTAATATTTATAAATAAAAAAAAGATAATTTCAAAAAACAGATCATGCTAAATCTTATAGATAATAGAAAAATAAGAAATAGTTCAAAATCATTCTAGTTCATATGGATACACCTGATATTAAAATTGGAAAAAAAATTATTATAAAGGGAAATTAAAAACATATTTCACTTATAAATGAGGATGCAATACCCTAAACAACATATTAACAAATTGAATTAAAAATTAATGTTTAAGTATTGTATTTTGGTCAAAATTAAATCCAATGTATGTAAGAATTAGTCACTATTTTCTTTTCTTTTTTTTTTTTTCTTTCCCTTTCCCTCACCCTGGAGCTGCATAGTCTTCAAATAAAGGTGACTCAAGAGCTGCCTGAGGATGCTAAAACCCAGGCAACAACAACAAAACTTAAAGTATCTGGATAATATCACACTAGGCTATTTATTTTTAGCTGTATTGCCTGAAAGGGAATGAGTGGGAGACAGAAAAAACATTTGAAATAATGACAGCTGAGAAGTTATGATATTTAATAGAAAGCATAAGGCAAAAGTATCCAAGAAGCTCAGGGAAATTTATGGCGATGAAAGACATAACACACACAAATCGCATCAAAAACCACATACACAAATCGCATCAAAACATGTCATAATGCAGTTGTTACCTACTAGGATAAAAAGAAAATTAGAAGTGTCTAGAATACATACAATATTCAGATGGAAAATAAGAACAATTACAGGAACAGGACTTTTGGAATGGCAAGTAAAGGGCTCTTTCTAATCCTAGATCTCAGTCTGGACCTGATTTCTGGGACAGATCCTAGGAGAGACATAGTGCTAGCTCTGGTCATCACACCTCTAGCCTTTATGGGACTAATTATCGAAAGTTATAGTAGATGCTAATACAAGCTTTTTGGAAGAAAGTATGGAGAATCCTCAAAGAACTCAAATTAGTCATCCCATTGGATCCTGTAATCCCGTTATTAGGCATCTATCCAGAAAAAAAAAATCATTTTATCATAAAGACATTTGCACTACACTGTTTATCGCAACTCAATTTAAAATAGCCAAAATGTGGAAACAACCTAAGTGCCCACAAACACAAGAATGGATTAACAAGCTGTGGTATATTTATTCTATGAAATAATATTTAGCCTTTAATAACGATGTAGAAGACTTTGATCCGTGTGCAAAGGGAAACAAAAGCACCCATAGCACTGTGGTTATGGTGCCAGCCACATAAACATAAACAGAGGCTGGTGGGTTCAAAACTGTCCCAGGCCCGTTAAAACAACAATGACCACTGCAATAAAAATAGCCGGGCATTGGGGTGGGAGCCTGTAGTCTTAGCTACTTGGGAGGTTGAGGCAAGAGAATCGCTTAAGCCCAAGAGTTGGAGGTTGCTGTGAGCTGTGACACCAAAGCACTCTACAGAGGGTGATATAGTAAGACACTGTCTGGAAAAAAAAAAAAAAGAGAGAGAAGATGGAGACTTTGCATCTTTTGTGTCAGCCTGGAACACATTTTTATTAGTAAAGCATCACAAGAATGGAGAAGTAAGAATCCAATGTACTCAATTCTAATATGAAGGCAGTAGATGAGTTAGTACACGGTGGGGGGCAGAGGATGAGGGAGATGGTAGAGAGAGCAGAGGAGAGGATGCCGGGGGTCATGCAGTATGGCACATCCCTTGGGGGTGGGATACAATTATAAGAGAGACTTTACCTAACAAAGGCAATCAGTGAAAACTAATTCTTTGTACACTCAGTGAACCCCAAACAATAAAAATAAAATATTAAATTCTTAAAAAAAAACCAAAAGAAATTTTACAGTAGAGAGGGACGGGTCTAACTTCTCCTACCTAGCCACTGCACATTGGGTTGAGACTTTATATCAGGGACAGCATGCTGAGAAGACAGAGACCTCCATTTATCTTGCCCCACATTGTCCTTAGAATGGAGGTTCCACAGTGACGTGGGAAAGTCAAAACACCAGGACTGTCACCTTCACCGAGTTGCCTGGGAGTGGTACTCCTGAAAGAGGTCTGGCCTCTAACTCTTATGAAATGGTGGAAGGGTGGAGCCACAGAGAGAGATAGATTCCAAGAATGAAGGAAACTGCAGTTCCACCAAAGAGGTTACTTTGCTTTGGAATAGAATATGAAGAGCTCTATGTCTAAAGTTGTTTAAAGTAGTGAGAATCTCATGAATGGTATGTCAATCAGGTTGATAAAAATATCTCAGATTGCATGTGAAGCCCGCACACTGTACCCCATGATTGAACTAATGTACACAGCTATGATTCAATTAAAAAAAATAAAAATAAAAATAAATAAAGTCATGAGAATCATGGTGACGCACAATCAAGAGAAATTGTTAGCTCCATAGTGAAACAAAAACGGCTGACAAGCCATGTTAATAAAAAAGAGAGAGGAGGAGAGCTACAGAGAAGTCTCCTGTCTCCTGAGCTTAAAGTGCACTCTGCTAGCTGAGTGGGCAGTGCACGGTCAGCAAAGGCCACCCACGTGGGGCAATTAGAGAAGAATGTGGAGACCCTTGAGAGCATCTCCAAGCCATACGCAAAATATTAATAGAAAGCAAAAACCTTACTGGTCCAAGGAGTTTAAGCAGTATTTCTGACCACATACTGACGAAACAATAAACTATTCTGACCTAGAGGTAACTCTCTGCAAGATAGGCTTAAAAAATAAAATGAAAACAACCATTCCTGGCAATCCGGAAAAAAGTGTGTGCTAGCCAAAACTGCAACATTTCAGAAATTGTCAGACAGGATACCTACAGGTTTTAGTCATGGTTTAGCCGCAGAAGAAAGAAAAAACAAATCAGTATAATATATGGATATATGATACACTTTAACAGTTTGTTATAATTATTTCTTAATGTAAGTGTATGTGTATGTGCACCTTATTTATAAGGAAGAAAAACGTTGGAGAATTCTCACTACTTGATTTTAAGACTTACAGCAATGCTATATTAATCAAGAGGATGAGGCACTCCCATCAGTACAGACATATAGATTAATGGAAAGAAATTGTGAATACACAAATGAACCCTAGCATTTATGGTTGAGGCATTTTTGGTGGCCGTGCAAGAACACCTTTTCTACAAATGATGCTGGTGCAACCAGATTTCCACCTGCAAGAAAACAGTAATGGACCCCTTGCGGAACTGGACTCAAAATGGATCATACATCTAAGTACAGACGCTGCCAAAACAAGTATACACGATGTAAAAAACATGTGGCATGTGCAGTATGAAGTTTGCTCAAAAGCCGGTGTTAATCATGACAAGCGTCTCCAGGCCACAGACATTACTGCCAAAGCCCATGGCAGAAGAGTGGTTGTCTGAGGAGAGCAGGACCATTTTGAAATGATATTTGAAATTCAAGAATGCTGTGGGAGTACAATGACAATGGAGGTATGAGTATGTTAGCAGAACCTCCAACACGTCTATCAATCGCACGTATTCCTGATAAGTTTGAGTCAAATGGCACTACATATAGCATATAATGAGCAAAAGGGAAAATCTGGGAGGCCTCACTGGGTTGCTCAAGTAGTCAAAAGTGGTTGGACCCTTATGGTAAACACTTTGAGCTTTTCTTGTAATAGCTGAAGTCAAATGCGACTTATACTCATCTTTTCTTATTGGTATTCATTGAGTATCACAATTTTAATACCATTTATTCTATTCTTAAACTATGTATACATTTTTGTCACCCTCTGTATAAGGGCTAAAAAATATCAAACTTTTAGAAGAAAACATAGGTGTATGTCTTCATGACCTTAGATCAGCCAACTGTTTCTCAGAATACCAAAATTATGATCAACAGCAGAAAAAATACACAAATAATATCTCATAAAAATTAAAAATCATTTATGTTACATTAAGTAAGTAAAAAGAAAACAATGGGAAAAAATGGTGATAGTTCTATATCTGATAAAGGACTTCTGTCTAGAATTTATATGTTTATAACATAATAAAAAAATCAAGTAACACAATTTGAAATAGGAAAGGGGTTTGAACAGACATTTATCCAAAAGAAGATATACAATGGAAAAAAGCAGAACAAAAATTAGTCATTAAGGAATTGAAACTCAAGACTACAATGAAACGTATCTTCAGACCCACTAGTTGTATACTTGTATTAAAAACACGTAATAACTTTTGTTAGTTCATTCAGAGAATTGTAATATGCATACATTGTTGGTGGGGAGTTAAAATGCTGTAGATGCCTTAAAAATCAGATTTTCATTTCTTCAAAATGTTCAACATATGGCTCAGCAATTTAACTCCTACTTCTATATTCAAGAGATATGAAAACATCCACCCACACAAAAACTTGTATATGAATGCTCATAGCAGCATTATTGCTAAGAGCCAAAAAATGGAAACAGTAGATGTGTCTATAAGCTTATAAATGGATAAATCAAATATGGAATAGTCACACAATGGAATTTTCTTCATTAATAAAAATGAATGGTTACTAATGGATGTTACAACATGGATGAATGTTAACAATATTATGCTAAGTGGAAGAAGTTAGTCATTAAAAAACATACTGTAGACTCCATTCTTATAAAATGTCTTCAAGGAAACTGTAAGACAGAAAGTAGATTAGTGATTGCCTACAGCTACAGATAGAGTGAGGTTAGGATGGGACAACAACTGGCTACTAATGGGTTGAATATTTGAGGGGGGAGATGAAAAAAATATTCTAAATTAGCATGGGGTGATGAGTGCACAATGATGTGAAATACTAAAAACTTTAGATTGTACATTTAAATGAGAGAATAAAGCTCAAACTTGACATATTCATATTTTGTTATCGGTATATATTGAGTATTAAAATTTTAATACATTTTTTCTTTCTCAATATAAGAAGTATTCAAATGTATAAATTGTATTAATCTGTTGTTATCAGCATATATTGAGCATTACCATTTTAATATATTTCTCTCCTCTCACAATGTGTATACTTGTTTCGGCAGCCTCTGTGTATGTGGCAAAATCATATTCTGGAAAATAAATATGAAAAAGCAAAGAGTAGAACAAATTAAGTAATCCCAATATATTTAGTTGTAAACTAAAGTTTAAATTATTACTAACCATTATGTGTTTGATTAATTTTGAAAAGGTCAGTTTAATAAAATTAAACAGTTTATTCATGATTTCCTATTGACTTTAAGAAATGGACAAAATATGTACATTACCTAGACTTACTGGAGCACAGAATATTTGGGGGGTACTTTCTAATAAGAAAAATATATTATGCAGATCATGACAATCTAGAATAAATGAACAGAAATAAGTCCTGAAATTAAAAAAGGCAATAAAACGTCAACATATACTTCATTACATAATAAGATATAATGTTTTTTACACAGCTTTGATTTTGATTGGGTTGGTTTATTTTTTGTAATTAATACCAAAGGTTACCATAATATCTAATACCATAGGTTTGGTGAATTGACCATTAATTTTGATAATATAATTTAATAAAATTTTGGCCATTTAAATGTTTCTTTACAGTGGAAAATATTTTTATATTAGAAAGATATATTTTAAAACTAAAATAAAAGGCATTTAGATTAAAAGAGCAAATCAATAAAAAGTGTTTCTGAATGTTTAATCGAAATTACTGCTGGAAAAAGACAGACTTACTTTAAGTCTTCTTAAATCTATTTTGTAAGATTCTTACTTCTAAATGATGTCTTCCACACTATATGAACTCATTTTTTACATAAGCTTACATCAAATATCTGGCAGGATGATTCTATCTACATGTAGATAAATGTTAAGTGGAAAGACCTGAAGTGAACAGAGTGAACTCTCAAAATTCTATCAAGTACGAAATGTTCAAGATTAGCTGGTAGTGTCTAGAGTGTTTTGATTTAAATTCTCTTTTACCTATGGATCAGTGTAATCCATCGGGTTTAGCCTATATCCACTCTTGAGTGCAGCTTCATCAATGTTTATACTTTTAAAAAGAAATGGGTTTCAAAGATTCCATTTTTCTTATTCAGTTATAAAAAACAGAGCAAGTGAAGAGTGCAAATATCTCTACCAAAATGTTTCAAAACACAGTTAGGGAGGTGGAATATATACAATTCTTTATACATACTTTTCAGTTTAATTATCCATTTCAAACCCTGACTCAGCTAAAACAAATTCTTCATAATTTCTTGGCAAATTGTCCCCTCAGTTCCATGGCAAAATACAAATCTGTTTAATATAAAATGTTTTTAAGTGGCAAGTTAACATAAAAATCCTCTAAAGTTGATTGTACACTATTAAAATGTACAATTCAAAATTAATAAAATTTCATTTATTTAGTGATGGATTCTTTTAGAACCAAAGATTTCGAAGGTCATCTATTTTAGACTAAATATGAAGAGGTTTGAAAAATAATTTTAAAGTATTGAAGTAGGTAATTTTATGTAAATATAAAAATGCATACATTTTTGTAATTCATCAGAGATTCATGCTCCCGTAGAAGAGAAAAAGTATTAGAAAATATACTACAGATAGATGATGTATGCTAGACACCAAGACACAATGAGTTATCCTGAAGCTATGACTATCACAATAATCACAGAAATAATTGTTAAGAATGATTATGGGAACATTATCTTAATATTAAGTACAGCTAATAAATCAGAACATCAGATTTTTAACAAACATGTAAGGAAAATAATACCTGAAGGAATATATTAAGATTTATGTGCTCTCCCCTTCCCCCACCCCACCGTGTCATTAATTGTATTAACTGTCCTCATATCAAACTGAGTACATAGGATTTTTGCTTCTCCATTCTTGTGATGCTTTACTAAGAATAATATGATCCACTTCCATCCAGGTTAATACAAAGGCTGTAAAGTCTCCATCTTTTTAAATTGCTGAACAGTATTCCATAGTGTACATGAACCACAGCTTGTTAATCCATTCCTGGGCTGGTGGGCATTTAGGCTGTTTCCACATTTTGGTGATTGTAAATTGAACTTCTAGTGCAAGTGTCCTTATGGTAAAAGGATTTTTTTTTCTTCTGGGTAGATGCAGACAAAGAAAGAAGGAGGGAGGGGTGCGGAAAAGAGCAGAGAGAGGGCAGGAGCAAGGGGATGGGTTCTTGGTGTGTGCCACACCTTTTGGGGGCAAGACTTGATTGTAAGAGTGTGATTACCTACCAATGGCATTCTGTGTAACCTGGTTTCTTGTACCCTCAAGGAATCCCCAACAATAAATTAAAAAAAAAAAAAAGACTTAATGTGATTTAGAATTGCTGTGGTTCCACCAATTATTTTAGGACAAATTTGACCAAAGTAGATTCAACAGAAGATGGAAATATACAGAACAATTAAGCCTATTGAAGCAAACAAATAAAGTAATATATTATCTTAATTTATTTTTGGATATCTGAATTGATTATTATTATCATTTTTGTACAAAAGGCAGAAGGCTAAAGAAACAACCAGGGGACAAGAAAACTTTCACAATCTTCTTAAAGAGGAAGGAAAACATTAAGAAAATTCTCTCGTGCAGCAATCCTCTATCTTTAACATAAGTATGAGCCTGCTACAATTCTTACTAAAATGGAGACACTAATTCTGTAAGACTGGAACAGGGGCCTAGAGTCTTCATTTCTAATAAGCTCCCAGTGATGTCGGTGCTGCTGGTCCATTGGCTTCACTTCCAATCGGGAGACTCTGATCATTCCCAAGGAATCTTGGTCAGAAATGCTGTCAGCAATACCTCATTATTCTGTTATTCTGACATCTTTGGACAACATGAGAACTATGAGTCACTTATGTAAGAGATAAAATCTTGAGGGTATATAAACTCAGTATTCTGTCTTTATTTTTGCTTCTATGATTTTATCCCATAAGTATGCATGTGTGTACGTATATTTGTATATATTTAACATTAAAGAGAACATATATTGATTCATTGACTATGTGACAGAAAGGCTTCAATGTATTTCAAAGTGATTGATTTTGTGATTGAAATAATGACAGTAGGTTTTTTTTATGGGTTGAAATTCCTGAAGTGTTAAGTTAAAGTCCCAATCTTCAATACTTATAAATGTGACCTTATTTAAAACAGGGTCTTTACAGGTGTAATCAAGTTAAGATGAGGTCATTAGATCACTAAGTATGGTTTGTGCCCTTATGAGAAGAGAAGACAGAGAGACACAGGGGGAAGGCTGCCACATGACAGCACAGGCGGGAATGGTAGTGACACTTCTACAAGTCAATAAGCACCCAAGGCTACCAGAGCAGGAGAAGGCAAAGCCAATAAACAGAGCAGGAAGAGTCAAGGAAGAGGGCACTCTTGGAGGCATTCAAGGATTTTAGACATCCAGCCTCCAGAACTGTAAGAGAATAAATATCTCCTGTTTTAAGCCACCCAATTTATATTGTTTTGTCATGGATTCTCTAGGAATCTAATGCAATCATGGATTCTCTAGGAATCTAATCATACTGGGGGTGGGGGATAATTAAACATTCACTAAAATAATAGTATTGAATAGGGATTAATTTTACATTTTGCCAATTTCTTCTATTCTCATGTATTTGTTCCTTTGTATCCATAATAAGAAAAGGATTATTGAGCTATTGAAGTGTACTCAAGCAAAGAAATGAGACAATACCCACTATTGGTTACGTAGCATTGCAGAAATTAAAATTTTTTTAGTAAGTTAATCATATTCTCTTGAATCTTAAAACTTCCCAGATAGATAAATTAAATCATAAAGTATAAATCTACCTGTTATAAGTGACAAATCTGGAGTAGTTAAGCAGTTTGTGCAAATGATAAATAATGGCCACAAGCTAACAGACCCTCAGCGGTGAGGCACTGCTTAAAGTTCCTGTGGGTTTTCTGGTATAATGCGCACCACCATGGTCCAAATAAAAAACAAATCTCTTGGTTATCAAATAATCAGTCAATTAGGCATTTAATCATCCATGTTAACTTCGTACTAGAGATCAAGCTATTGATTGTAAAAATACAAATGAAGACAGAGTCTCTTACCAAGGGAGTTTACAACACAGCCAAAATATTATAAAAAATTATTTTTTTAAAATGTGTTTTCCTTACGTTATATCCTTCATATAATGAGATTGTATTTCTTTGTAAGCACTTGTGTCCCCTAGACCAATAACTTTTGCAATAAAATTTCCTTCACATATAAGAAAGCCCTCTTCTAAGTAAAATGTGCTTTTAAAAAATGACATTATTTTTCATACCAGCTTTAAACATAAGTCTTTATCATTGATCTTTCTTGAATTGTCATACAGCCTCATATTCAGATCATCTTCCCTCTCTTTCTATCCAACTCACATTGGTCTCTACACAGAGCCTCACAGACACCGGGCTTCCCGTGGTTACAGTGTCATTGGCACACGATATTCTGCCTCCTATAGTAATCCTTCTCATCTCTTTGCCTGGTATCATCAAGCTTTATATTCCAACAAGTCCTATATTTCTCAAGAAAGACTTCAGTGAATTTCATGAATCCATCAGACACCCTTGGTACACTATTAATGATCACATATATCTCAGCCATAACCTGGTTGCCACTTTGGAGGATTATATTTCCTATCAGATAAAAAAAAATTATACCTTGACAAAGTATATTTTTGCACTCTATTTTTATCCTTTAAGACATAAATGAGTGCTTGAAATTTAATAAACAGTCAATAAATATTTTGTAAGTCAAGGAGTAGAGGCTTGTTGGAACAGTAATGCCTGGACAAACAAAAGAGAAAAGCTACCGATTTTACCGAAACTGTTTTATAACTTTAGGAAAGTGGAAATCTTTCCTAAATGATTCCACAAAGCCAGTATCACCCTGATAACAAACCTTTAAAGAAACAATGAGAAAAAAATGGCCACAGACCAATATCTTTTATGAAAATAGATGCAAAAATCCACAAAAAAAATACTAGCAAACTGAATTCAACAACTCTTCCAAAACAAATATGTACTATGATCAAGAAAGTATCATCTCAGGTATGGAAAGATAATTCAATATATGCAAATGAAAAAATGCCATTAACCACATAAACAGAATTAAAAACAAAGACCACATGATCATCTCAATAGAGGCAGAAAAACCATTCAATAAAATCCAGGAATCCTTTCATGATAAAAACCCTCAACAAACTAATCATAGAAAAAACATACTTTAAAATAATAATAAAAAATCAATAATGGTAAGAAAAAGAAGACTAATGTATAGAAAACATAAAACCAAATGAAAAAAAGCTGAAAGCACTCTTCCTAAGAATCAGAATAAAACAACAATGCCTACAGTCACCACGTCTATTCAACATAGCGTGGAAGTCCTAGCCAGAGCGACAACCCAAGAGAAAGAAATAAAGGGCCTTAAAAAGTGGGAAAGAAGAGGTAAATGATCACTGTTTGCTAATGATAACCAAATCTAAAAAACCCTAAAAACTCCACCATAAGACTCTGAAAATTGATAAATAAATTCAGTCATATATCTGCTTACAAAATTAGTATAACATATCAAAGGCATTTCTATGTACTAACACAGTCAAACTAAGAGTCAAATCAAGAACTCAATACCATTTACAGTGGTTACAAAGAAAGTAAAATATCTTGAAATATATTTAACCAAGGAGTTAAAAAGATCTCATTGTATAGGAAAACTGCAAAGCACTAATGAAAGAAATCAGAAATGACACAAAAAAATGGAAAAACATCCCATACTCATAGACCTGATGACTCAATATTGTTGAAATGTCCATAGGGACCCAAGAAGCTGACAGATTCAATTAAATTTCCATCAACATATCAACTTCATTTCTCATGGATCTGAAATAAATAATTCCATAATTCAGATGAGACAAAGAAAGAGATTGAAAAAGCCAAAGGATTCCTAAGGAAAAATATCAAGTCTGGAAGCATCATGTTACCTGACTTCAAATTATACTACAAGGCTACATTAACCAAAACAGCATGGTACTGACAGAGGTAGACACATAGACCAATGGAACAGACTAGATGGCCCAGAAATAAAACCATATAGCTATGACCAACTGAGGTTTGAAAAATCAGACAATACCACACACTGGGGAAAGGAAGCCTCATTCAATAGATGATACAGGGAAAATGGGAGAACCACATGCAAAAAAAATGAAACTAGATCCCCATCCCAGCTTAACACAAGATGGATTTAGACTTAAATGTATAGCCTGAGTCCATAAAAATTCAAGAAAATGTAGGAAAAACTCTTCTAAATATTGACCCTGCCCAAGAATTTATAAGACCACCAATGCAAATACAGCAACAAAAAAATAAATAAATTGTATTTAATAAAACTAAAAAGTTTCTGCACAACTAAAATCTTGCAGAATGGGAGAAGATATTTGTAAAATGCACATCTGACAAATGGCTAATATTGAGAATCTTCAAAAACCCCAAGTAAACTGCAAAAAAGAAAAACTCCATCAAGAAGTGTACAAAATGTATGAACAGACTAACCTCAAAAGAAGATCAAAAAATGACCAAAAATCATATAAAAATGATCAACACCATTAATTATCAGGGAAAGATAAATTTCAACCACAATGAGATAATAGATACGGGTGTGGATATACAGAAAAGGGAACACTTATATACCAAGGGTGGGAATAGAAACTTGTGCCACCACTATGGAAAGCAGTATGGACATTCCTACAAGAACCAGAAACAGACCTGTCATCTGTTGTGACAGATGTCCCACTCCTGGATATCTACATAAAGAAAAGAAGTTATTTTATACAACCTGTATCCAAATGTTTATCACAGTATAATTCACAGTAGCAAAGGTATGGATGTAGTCTAAGTGACCTTCAATTGATCAGTGGATAGAGAAAATGTGGCATATTTATATACACACAGAAGAACCTCTGTAAGTGGACCACCCAAGGGACTGTAACAAACTGGTCAACATACAGAGGTGGTCAACAAAAACAACTAGGTCTAGAATACTGATAGGTACATGTGGTACATGTCTAGTCTATGAAAATTAGGTCAACATAGGGAGATGGTCAATGTAAGGAAGTGGTCAACTGTGGAAGTTCTCTCTCTCTCTCTCTCTCTCTCTCCCTCCTTCTTTCTCTCCTCTCTTTCTATATATATAGAAATAGTAGATACTGCATATATATATAAGACTATATATATATATATATATACACACACATACATATATATACATATATGTGTGTGTGCAGGCACACACATAGATATACACACACTGTGGAGGGCTACTTGGCCATAAGAAAGAATGAAATAATGTCTTTGCAGAAATTTGGATGGATTGAAGACCATTATCTTAAGTGAAGTATCTCAGTAATAGAGAAAGATACTTCATGTTCACACTTTTAAGTGGATGCTAAACAAAAAACATATGTGTTCATAATGAACAGTAATGGACATTGGAAACTAAGAATGAAGGAAGGTGGGAAGAGACTGAAGAATAAAACTCTGCCCCCCAAGTACAATAAACGTATTCTAGTATTTTATTGCTGGGTACACCAAAAGTCCTGACTTTAGCATGATGCAAATTATCCACATAACAACAAACAGTGTTTCTTTTGTTAAATAACAAAAGAAAAGGGGTCATAAGCATTTCCAAAGTATTGGGCTTTCTAAAAAGTTGTGGTCAATCTATTATTTGGGTTTCATTAAAAGTTATTTTTAATTATACACTTTATTCTAAAATGATATTTGACATATTGCATAATATAATATAAATTATAATACAGAAACAAGTACAGTGGGAAAGCAAATTGTATTATGTGATCAGAGAAAATTCTAATGCTTTAATAAAAGGCCACACTGGAGATTACTCAGGGCTCTCCCTGCATCTATGGGAAGCCCACATCTGGCAGGCTTATACCTTCAATCCATGTCCCAGCTGTTTTTATTTGTGCAGTGACAGGGGTGCCATAGCAGGCACAGACACATAGCAACCAAAGCAAAGTCAATCAAACAAAACAAAAATATGATTTATATTTCATTAGATAAAAACTCAGCATATATAAAATATATATACACTAAATATATTATGATGTTTGTAAACGTGGTGTAAGTCTCGGCCAGAGAGAAAATCAGAGGAAGTGATTATGTAAGAACTAAAGTGAGATGTAAGCAGTCAAGACAATCAGTCAGAGTACGTAATCCTCTAAACATCTGGCTTAACTCAGAAATAAATCAAGAACTAAGAGCAGCGTTCTGGAATAGACTCAAATAATTCCAGGAACCAAAAGTAGTAAATGTGTAAAATTTCCTGGTAACAAAACAGCCATGAAAAGTGAATAACATATTCAATAGTAGAGTACATACTGTTACATTTAAAAGTAAATAACGGTGAATAAAATAATCAATAGTAGAGTACATACTTTTCATTTAGAAAAGAATAAATACTGAGTGACTAAAACCAAAACTCAAACCTAAATGATGAAGCAAACCCCCAAACAATAAGCAGATATGGAATCCAAGAGGTGGGACGGAACTCTAAAAAGAATTCAAGGTTACATTTACTAAAGGTAACATTCACTAAATTCAAGGTTACATTTACAAAATTCCTTAGTCTACATATGTTCCAATTTCCCCGAGGGGAGAATCTACCATTTAGTAATGTGTATGTGATTTACAGAGTTGTCTTATTAAATTAATTATTATTGAGAACTCCTCATTCAAACATTTGCTTTAGATAACCATTATTTAAAAACACCATTTTCAAATTTGTTATGGTAAGGTATATATTAATATTAACTTTCCTTTTTCCTCTATAACTTTCCAAAATTTCTCCACATTCAACTTGATAAAGATTTTGGTGGCAATCTACATTTAATATTAAACTTGGAGAAAATTAGGTTCTAAGTATGTCAACCATCAGGGAGCAACAAAGCATTATTTATTATTCTTGAGGAACAACTGTGCTTTTGAGCCACAAATCATAGAGCTATTGAAACTTTCCATCGGAATACACCTTGGACGTAGTCTAATCCTTTTGTGGGTGATGAAATAGCTGCCTACAGAGATCAAGAAATTGACAGATGACTGTGCTGTTTAGTAGTGAAAGTAGCATTAGAGCTTAGTTCTCCCAACTTTAGAATGCAAACTTTACCACTATGTCCCCGGATGACTTATTGTTTCTCAATAATATACAACAGGTTAACACATTCTATTGTATTGACTTCTGCTAGATATGTATTAAAAGGTTCCACTGAACCAAGTAGCCTCACTCTTGCAAATGTAGTTGATTTTCTGTTCTAGTGAATCATAACAATGCTACCTGTATTTACAGATTGGATTTATTTGTGTTTCAATATGTGTTTTAAAAAGTTGGAAGGGAAAAGTACTAATAGTTTCTTATATTTATATCAAATATAATTTGGGATAATGTACTCCTAAAACCAAAACTAAAGTGTTGGTATTCTTTATTCCCCAAATGCAGCTTCGTTGAGTTAGCATGTTTATATGTTTATATTTCAGGAAAATTTATAAAGAGGTTGTGAAAGTATGGAAGGTGAGAGTATGAAATTTATAAAGAAGATCTCAGAAAAGCAATAATTTAAAATTACCTAAATTTTTCCCTTTATTCTTTAAAAATGTTTTATGCATTTTATTCCTAAAGTCTAGCTTCTTACTGAAAGACTTGATGAAAAAACTTCTGATATACCTAGATTTGAGGGATTTTCTTTTGCTCTACTTATTTACCTTCTAAAACGTATTTATTCTTGTAGGAAAATGTTAAATATTCAAAAGCATAAATAACATAAAATAGGGGGAAATAAGTTTTTCCTTCCATTCTCCTATGAGTCAAACTCTGATCTAGTTTCTTGATTTTTAGAAATTTTTAATACATTTATAAGCATATACATTCATTAATTTGTATATTTGGACTTAGAAAGCCCTCCTCTGGCTTACACTACTCCCCTGTGAGCATTTCACAGGCCTAAGATTCACGGTTGCCCCATTCAGGAATGAAAATGGACTCCTCATTTCCTAGGCCTGGGAAATTTTATCACTGGACTGTATCCATTCATTAAGGTGTTCATTCACCTTGCCCTAGCAGAAGGGATGTATCCATTTTTTAATGCACTCTTTCATCTTGCCCCAGTGGAAGGAACTATATCCATTCATTTGTTACCAAGTCCTGGCCAAATGTAACTACAAAGGACCCGTGCGACCATATATATATCCCTAGACAAAGAACCCAGGCAGACAGCGATTTTCTGCCTTAAATCTTTCCCTCTGCCAGGAGCTCTGGTGCTGTTTTCTGTTTTTTTTTCTATAAAATAAATCTTGACTTACCACTGATCTATGGTTTGTGGATTCATTCTTCAAATCTCTGAGACCAAGGACCTACTGAAGAAGAAATTTCAGTAACCTTAGCAGACATTCTGTTTTTATCTTAGAATTAACCAAGTCAATATGCGTTCCTGAATACTGAATGTCTTCTGTGGGCAGGGTAATGTAGAATATAGATACAATCAGATGCAATGTCCATCTTGTAAAAAAACCTCCATACATGCTTAACATCATTTCCTTCTCTTTATTTAAAAGAGTATTATCAAAATACTGCTTTGATACTAAAAGACCACCTTTCCTTGTACATCTGCATCTGATATTAAAATTAAAAAATATCATTTGTAGAAAATTATTTGTCTGTTTAAGGGTTTAGCTACATGTTTCAAAAATGGTTCTTACATTAGGCAAAGATTTTGTGAGAGCTTAGACAGTAATTTTAATCTTTCTATAGCAAATGATCTGATTTATTATATTTCTGTCCTCCTTAGAACAAGGGTTCATAAAGTTCTCTCTTTTATTAAGTTCAAGACCAAAATTGTACTTGATTCTGTTGCATATTTTGCTACTTGCATGTTCATGAAAATTAGATAAAACCTTAGAAATGATATTATCAGAGCCTTGAGGAAACTAACTATAAAATACTGATTTGCTTACTCGTGGAAAGAACGTGGGCTGCATAAATGTCACCCACACCTCTTTATTGGTGATCGAAATACCTGAAATAGTGGCCATTATTAAAGAGATTTGGAAGTGGGGCTTACAACACACTAAACCCATGATCAGTGTGCTTATTAATAATGTCTAATAGCAGAACTCTTTCTGGGGAAAACATTTTGATAAGAGTTGAAAAATATTTTCAGTAAAGTACCAGAGAAACTTTAAGATTATGGTATAAAAAGAGGTGCTAGAAGTAAGAGGAATTAATTACACCTAAGACTGGTCCGTTTTCTTAGAGCAAAATGCTGTTTATGAGTACAATAATGAGTAGAAATTTAAATTGTATTTTGTTACAAAATGTTGGGACTTACTAGTTCAATACCATTAACCTGGCTACTATATAAACTAAATATTTTAATATTTCTAATTTAACTTAATAAGCTATTTTGTATTATATCCTCCAGATCATGACCTACTATTTCTGTACTCACTTGTGCTAATAATTCATTTGTTATTATAGGCCATCCTTGTGTGATTAACACCCCTAGAATGAACTTATTAGATGTGGCTCAAGACAGTATTTGAAACCTGGATTTTAACTATAGAATCATCCTGGAGACAACTAATACATAGTACCCAAAAAAGATACTATTTTGATTTTTGTGAACCACCCTCCTTCCCCTAGGTTGATGTCTGACGGGCATTTGAGAATTCTTCCAGTGAACCTACAGGAGAAAAATGCTGGTTTATCATTGTTCAGAAGCCACAGAGAGCCTTTTATTTTAAGAACCTTGACACCTTTTGTAAATGCAACTGACAGGTGGAAGAATGAAGTATATTAAATTTAAAGATTGTTTCCTAACCACAGGGTTTCAGGCCAAGCAGCTAGAAGAATTAGTATATTTTAGTCCTTCTGACTTTTGGTTCAGTATTTTATCACCCTCAGTCACTTGCATTCCCAAAGCAAAAAAGAACTGAGAGAGAAGTAATTAAATAAAATTCCTTCCTCCTCTACAGGAAACCAATATGACAGTGGTAATTTGTTTACTTCTGGAAATAAGAGATCAATTAAGGAAGAAATAAAACTTTGAGCATTTTGCTCAATCTTTAACTCTTTTTCCAGCAGCAAATCACCAGGTGCCAGGGGGGCCAGTGTATATACTGGCTTCATTAGCAACATTGCATTTCCCATATTTGACACATAAAAACTTTGGTGAATAATTGATAGAGTAACCATCATCAAAAACAGTAATAAGGAATAAAAATTAATAGTTGAGCAGATTTCAAAGATGTTATTAATGTTCTTTATAGAAACTTAGAAAAGCCAATAGTCTGTATTCATAGAAATGTTCTGAGAAACAAAAGAAATAAACAAAAATATAAAAAAGACGTATGTTTGCTATAGCGGGGCTTTGACTTGGTTATGTAGGAATATATATTGTGCATCTGACTTATTGATGACTTCCAATCCCTTGTACAGATTCCTGTAGTCATTCTGCTAATAAAATCTAAACTTGTTTTCTTTTGCCTGAAACTTGATTCTCTGTCTAGTCTTCTCCAGGAATGGTTCTGACTTCCCGTTGCTGTCTCCCTTTGCTTTCAATTCACGACAAGAATATTGTACCATATTAAAGATATTTTAAAAATTAAAAGAATCAAGTATCAGAAATGTTTAGAAATAGCAAAAATAATCTCATCCTGGTCTATACAACAGAGAAATAATGTTTGGTAAAAGTAACTATGTTGTGGGTGGCGCCTGTGGCTCGGTTGATAAGGCACCAGCCCCATATACCAAGGTAGCGGGTTCAAACCCAGCCCCAGCCAAACTGCAACAAAAAAATAGCCAGGCGTTGTGGCGAGCGCCTGTAGTCCCAGCTACTCCGGAGGCTGAGGCAAGAGACTCGCCTAAGCCCAGGAGTTGGAGGTTGCTGTATGCTGTGTGACGCCATGGCACTCTACCCAGGCCATAAAATTAGACTGTGTCTCTACAAAAAAAAAAAAAATAAAATAAAATAACTAAGTTGTATAATGTTTTGGATCTTTATATGTGGTAGGATTTAATGGTGAATGAATAAGCATTCTATTACAAAGTAATTCTATTAAAAGTGTTACAACTCAACACTTTTTATTAAAAAGTAAATTTCACATATATACAACGATGTGTGGAAATAATAGGAGATATAATTCTCGTTATTTCTTGGTATTTTCTCTATTTATGAATATGCTTTTTATATGTGTATAAATAGAAGACATGTAGAGTCTAACTACCACTAAACTCTATATTGGCACAAGACTCTTATTTGGGGGAAACTTTACTTATAGGGAATACCACTGAAAAGCTATCTTGTAATCAGTTGCTTTATTTCCCTCAATTACACTGAAGTAAAATGTGTAGCAAAACAGTGAAATATTTATTGTTTATATCTCAGACACCAAATTTTTTTTTACCTTTAAACCAAGTATGTTTAAACAGCTGATTGCAGAGACTCCTTGGGTTTCTTGGCATTCTTTTGAGGGGTATTCAAAGGGAAAATATTTTTTAAAATATTTTAAAAAATGGTGTTTTCTTGTGTCATGCCATTCTCACAAGGGTTTATAATGACAATTTCCTAAAAATGCATAATGTATAATTATTTCAGATAATAAAATATTTGAACATATGACATATCTGTAACAGATATTTTCCAACTGTCTTATGTAGGATGTTACAAATTCCTTACAGGTAAGAGTTCTAGTCAAATTACAAGATTGACGGGTTCATTTTAGAAAAAAACAGTACAAAAAGATTCTGTCTGGGGTCTCCGATTTCTCATTGCAACCACTTTTAACAAAACAGCATTTGATGACTTTTAGTATGGTATCTAAGAATAATATTCTCTAACATACAAAAAGGCTACTAGACACTCCTTTCTTTTGAACTATGAATCTGTGCAAGGCTAAATTTATTTCACATATCCAAAAAGTTGAAAAAGGAGAATGAATTCAGAAGAAGCGGATATGAAACTGTAGCTGTTTCCCCTTAGATCTTTTTCACTATAGTTTTCAAAATATCACTTTTTCATTAACATATGTTAGATTTAGTATTACTATATTTAAATTAATTAGTGGTTATTATAAAAGTTCATTAAAATTTCCTATAGTTAATATTGATGTGCAGATTCACATCTAGTTCTTTGGTGTCCTCAATAACCTTTGAGAATGAAGGGTCTCGAATAAAAGAAAAAGTATCCAATGGACTCAGCCCTACCATGAAGCTAATTTAAAGTTTCATATGAAGGCTATAACCCAACTATAGTACAAGAATATGGGAAGGGAGGAGAGGGGAGAGGTTGGGGTGGAGGAAAGGTAATTGGTGGGATCACACTTATGGTGCATCTTAGAAGGGTACAGGTGAAATTTACTAAATCCAGAATACAAATGTCTTCATACAATAACTAAGAAAATGCCATGAAGGGTATGTTAAAAAGTTTGATGAAAACATTTCAGATTGTATATGAAACCAGCACATTGTACCCCTTGATTGCACTAAAGTACGCAGCTATGATTTAATTAAAGAAAAATGAAAGGTCTTGAGAGGAATAACGTCGACAACTATCACCTTCAATATGAAGCAGTCATGCAAATGAAGGGATTGCACATATGTGTATCAGTGTTCCGGTATGTCTATTTCTCTTGTCTTTAGTCAACATAATTTTTATATCCAGAAATTTGAGGATTAGCACTTCCTTTAGGTATTTTTGCACCTCTCTTTCAAAAAGAATCTTCAAAAATATACCTGTATCTTGTGTTTGCCTGTATTGTCAGAATTGTAAAATACTGAGCAACCTTCAGATTTTAAGCTCCCTAACAAGCACACACTTCGATCTCATCCATATAGACAAATATCTCTACTCTCTATACTACTTGGCTTCAGTCGGCTTTGCTTTATATATGCTTCCTTAACCACTCAACAATCAAAAATTAAAGGAAATAATTTCAAGTGGTTAGTCTATGGCTTTTTTGCATAGTAACATCTGCCTGATTTTCCCTTGGATAATGCACAAAATACTTAGAAGCTTTTTTTTAACCCTAGTACCTTCTCAGCATCTGAAAATCATACAGTTGTTAACTTTTTACCACTCGACTCTTCTCTATAAATTTTAAGATCTATTGGCATGAAGAATCAGAGGTAATAAGTTCTTTTATAGGAACATTTGACTAGATGCCTTGGGATTCATAATATTTGATATTTAGTGCATTGTGACCACAAGTTAAGCCAAAATTTAAAACAATCAGATAGATCATCCATTCTAGAGAATAATGACTTTAGATCTTTTTATGAATTTGATCACATAGGCTATGCATTTCAATAACTGCTCCTCTGTAATTTCATATCAGCTAAGGGAGACTTTATATAAATTGCTATACACTGCAATTACTTACATTTAAAATGACACAAAAAGTTGATGACTGTCTTTACAGTGAGTATGGCTGAAAAGAACAGATCCTGTGAAGACAAATGTGAATTATAAAGAAATATTATACAAATAAACCTAAATTAACTAGCTAAAATCTGTTAAGGGTATTTGAAGGAGGCAAAAGTTATAAATAAAGAGGTTGAGAAAAAGTCATATAACATTGATTTTAGAGGTGAGAAAAAGATAAAGGTAAAAAATTGTATAAAAACTGTTAAGTCAAATTTAATAGTCAAATGCCAGCAAATGCCTTTAGGTAACATTTTACTTGCAAATTGGTCAACATCAATCTCTGCTATTCTTTGCTTGTTTTGCCTCAAGGAGAAAGAAGAAAATAAATCAACGAAATACTAATATTTTGAGCATTTGTGTCCTAATAACTTTCATGACCTTAAGATCCATTATTCTGGCCCAGAGTTTAAGAAAGGATTTGATGTATTTCTGTCTATGTATTTACCTAAGTTAAAAATTTAAAACATATTTTTTAAGATTCTTTCTACATGTGTTATGCCACATTCTGATTTTCTTTCAACAGTTGTTGAAATTAGCTCTATTTTTTAAAATGTCAAACAGCAAAGTTTGATAATGTGAATAGACAACTAAAGGAAAGGCAGGGGGCAGTTAGATTTAAGTAAATTCTTCCTTCCTCTTTAACTTGACATTCCTCACTCTTCAACACATTGGTCGCAAGTTCCATGTGCTTACTGAGCTCCTGCAATGCAGCTGTAAGAATTTGAAAGTTGGCCAGGGAGTGGTGGCTCACTCCAGTAACCCTAGCACTCTAGGAAGCCAAGGTGGAAGGATCATGTGAGCTCAGGAGTTCCAGAGCAGCATAGCTAGAGTGAGAACTGTAGTCCTTGAAAAATAGAAATGTTACTTCCTGAAGTCCCACTACTCAGGAGCCTGAGGCGGCAGGATGGCTTGAACCCAGGAGTTTGAGGTTGCTCTGAGCCAGGCTCCTTAAACCTAGGAATTTGAGCCTGGTGTGAGCTAGGCTGGCACTACAGCAGTCTAGCCTGGACAATAAAAAAATAAATAAAAATAACAACAATGAATTTGAAATTCATCGTATGTAACACAATGTAAAATATCTCATTAAAAGTGTTTATAATAAGTATATGTTGAAATAATAATATTTTGGATATTTGAATTATATACATCTGTTCTTAATATGCATTTCACCTATTTTATTTTACCTGTTTATAAAAAATGAAGCCACTAGAAAATTTAAAATCACATGCAAATCTTATGGTAGATTTCTAGTGGGTAGTGCTTTGATAGTGCTTTTAATCATTTGCAAATATTCATCTTACTGTAGGGTGAAAAAATTGTATATGTTTCTTCTAACACCTCAGAAAGCAATGAGTTTTTTGGAGTCATTGACCACATCTTATTAATATTTGTTATTCCCAGAGCACAACCATATGGCTGACACAGAATGGATACTCAATAAATGCTCTTGAAGTGATTTTTTATTAGCTTCTCTTTTAAAGGATCAAAATATATAAATACCCATCCAAGCAATTACTCAATTTCCATCAAAACAATTTCTAATGTATCTTTAAATTAACATATTTAAACAAAGAAAACTCAAGAGTTTTAAATGTAATTGTAGACTTTAATTTAGTAGTTGTTTCATGTCAAATGTCTCTACTTTTACAAGATTGTGCATATTAACTTCCATTGCCATTCTAATATATCCCATTGCTTCAAAATGATAATAGATTTGGAGCCATCATCCTTCTAGAAAAGAACAAGGCATCACAGGACTCCAAAAGGTATAGTGGACTGATATTAGAGCAGTGGAGAATAAAATAGGAAGGTATAGGCAAAAGTAAACATGTCTAGATTTTGGCACTGTGAGTTTATGCAAGGAAAATAAAATTATGATTAATACAGAATATTGTAAATATCACAGAATTCAGATAAAGATTTTACAATAAGATTTGTATTAGAAACCCTGAAGCCAGCTATTAATATCTCACCTATGAACAAAATGTGTACATGTTTTACTTCCAAGATAAATTATTCTCATCATAATTTTCCTATAAGAAAAAGTTACTCAGTGCAGCATCTGTGGCTTCAAGGAGTAAGGCACCGGACCCTTATATTGGAGGTGGCAGGTTCAAACCTGGCCCCAGCCAAAAACTGCAAAAAAAAAAAAAAAAAAGAAAGAAAGAGAGAAAAAGTCACTCAATAGATAATCTAATAACAAACATTCATTCCAGATTGATGTATATATATTAAACACTTTAAATTATTTGCCTGTCATAGTAAATCATATGTTATCAAAATATGCTTTGTAATATACCTCATTTAAAAAAAAATTGCTCACAATAAAGTCTACTTTAGCTTGCATGTATTTCTTATTGCAAATTTAATTTTTTTTATTTATGGCAATTTAAAAAATGTCAAACCCTATCTAAACTTTCTAAAACCAAAAAAAAAAAAAATACAAATTTTACCATTTGGCAGACAATATAATTTATCCTGAATTAAAATCTATTTAGCAATATAGCTTGTTATTTTAAAGTAATTTCATATTATAGAATCAAAGTCACTCTTAAATCTTTCTTCGCAATTTCGCTATTCATCATTGCAGAATTAGGTTGAAATCAATAATGTGGTGGTAGCAGGCAGCTCGGGAGATCAGAGGGAAAGCAAACTAGAGCTGAGACTTTGGCATTTCTGTGATTGACAGCATTTTGAAAATACCTACTCACTATGAGAGACTCTATGTCATGAAAAAGAATCTGTAGATTGAGAGCTGTCGGGATCAATAAATACACATTTTAAATTTATAGTCAACATAATTTCATGTTGTTTAGAATTAGTTCCTTCTCAAATATTTAGTTCCTCCTTACTTAATGGCATTTCTAAGTTATAGTGAATGGTTCTGGACTGGAATAATTTTTTGCTGGAAATAGAAAAGACAGAGGTTGTGTTCAACTAATAAATCAGCTATTAAGCTTTCTAAGCATTTACCTATAAGAGATAATATTATTCTAATTCATTCATTTATTTTTGTAAAAATTAGCCTTATTGTGAAATTTAAAACACATTTATCTGTGTATGTCCTATACCTAGAAATGAGGATAAGCTTGATAAATCTTGGTGCATTTAATGGATGACAAATCTCAAAATATTATTAGCGTCTTTAATCAAATACTTACATGGCAATTTATTTTTCACTTGTCATTTAATTTGCAACTGGCCCTGGAATATGCTAGTTAATATTTACCTCCACTTCCTCAATTTTTGACAAGGTCCTCTTTTAATATTTCTTTTCAGCACATGTCACTGTAGGACTCTCCCTAAAATACAAAATCAAGTTATCTGTGAGTGCTCTCCATCTAGCAGTGTTTTCTCATCTTTTACTCAAAAACATCTTTCCACAACTCTGCTGTTATTGATTCAGGCTCTTTGACAAACCAGCACACTCAAACAACATAATCAGGTTTATAATCTATGATTGTGACTGTGTCATTAAAACCTGTCATTAAATTTTATCTAACTTGTCATTTTCTAATTAAAGATTCATAGGGGAATACTTGTAGAAGTCAAAGGAAAGGACTTACAACTTCGACAATTAGGTAAGCTACAAAGTCATACAGTTCAAATGAATAAGACATTGCTAAAATTCGTCTATTACTGCTGCTAGGTTATATTTCTAGGTATGTAAAGTGGTGAGACAAATTGTTAACAGTTGCCTACACACAATTTACCTTGCTTTATTGTCTATGTAGAATAGATACTACCTCTGCCAAGCATTGCTTGAAATAGTATATTTGGTTTAATTAATATAGGTTTTAATTCTGTTTTGATTTGTTTACACGTCAATTGAGCTAAAGGAGCTAGATAATAATTTTTCTGCAAGTTAAAATTTGAAGCAGTAAGCAACTAAAAATAGAATAGGCTAACTTTAAAATGACACTGTGTGTATTTATATTACTTTGCTGGCACTACCATAGCAAAGCGTAGCAAATGGAGTGGTTTAGAACAAGAGAAAAGCATTGTCTCTCAGTTCTAGAGGCAGGAAATCCAAGACCTAGGTGTCAGCATGGTTGTTCCTTCTAAAGTCTGCAACAAAGCATCAGCTCCATGCCTCTTTCTCAGATTGTGATGATTGCTTGGTTTGTAGATGATGAATCTCCCTGACTTTAGCTTTCATTTACACAGAGCATTTTTCCTATGAGGCATCTATGTCTAAGAACCCTAAATAAGATTAGAGTTATCCTAAGTAACCCTATATAATAAAGATTCCAGTTATGGGGTTTACAAACCCACTTTACTCCAGTATAATTTCATCTTATAGCTAATTAAATGTGCAATAATTTTATTTTTTATTTCAGATTAATATGAGGGTACAAAAGGATAGGTTGCATTGCTTGCATTTATAAGGTTAAAATTGGAGTTGTAGTTGAGCCCTTCACCCAGGAGGTGCGCCATATACCTTTATATTGTGCTCATTAGGTAAGAAAACACCGTTCTCCTTTTCTCCTTTTCTTTTTCCTTTCCCTCCTCCCCACTTGAATGTAACTGTATTTTTCTCTCATGTAGGCATTTAGTCGTTCATCTAATAGTTTCATGTTAGTATTGATTACATTGGATACTTGCTTTTCCACTCTTGTGATACTTTACAAAGGAGAATGTTCTTAAACTCTATCCAGGATAATACAAAAAATGTAAAGTCTCCATCGTTTTATGGTTAAAGAGTATTCCATGGTATACATATACCATACTCTATTCATGGGTTGAGGGGCATTTGGGTGGATTCCATATCTTGGCATTTATGAATTGAGCTGCAATAAACATTCAAGTCCAAATGTTTTTATGGGGAAATTAATGTTTTTCTTCTGGGTAGATACCTAGTAATGGGGTTATGGGATCAAACAGAAGGTCTACTTTTAGCTCTTTGAGGATTCTCCATTTTTTTCCTAAAAAGACTGTATTAGTTTGCAATTCCACTGACAGTGTAAAAGTATTTCCTATAATAACATTATTTCTAAAGAATATCTTTCCAAGGTCTTGGTGGTAAAAATTTCAATATATGAATTTTGCAAGGACACTATTAAACTCGTAATAAAATGAAATGAAAAACATGTCTGATTTTTCTTTTCTCTTTTATTAAATCCAACATATGAAGAGAAAAAGAAGAAAAGTAAAACAAAACAAAAATTTTGCTGTGTATAAATTTAATTTAACATTTTGGCATCTTGACAGTCCTTCAACTACTGTGAATACAGTTTTTAAAGTACGTCCTTCATTGAAGAAAATCAAAATATAATATTTGCTAATTGGATAATGTGTTGTTTTTTTTGTTTGTTTGTTTGTTTTTTTTGGTTTTTGATTTTTTTCTGAGCATGAGACAGCCAATTTGGTTCTTTACACAAGCAAGACACCCTTCTGGGTGCTTAACAAGTGCCAAACGGAGTCAATGGCCTTTTTGGAGAACTGAAGAGAGAGCAAACAATGCTAACAGTGGTCTCGACCAGCTGCTAACTGGAGAGCTTCAGCTGTTTTCAGATCTATTAAATTACAGTTTATTCATAAATTCATGTAAGTGATATGTGAGACATTTTCTTTTAATGAACACATTTTTGTTTTCAACATTTTGATTGTAGGGTTATAGAAGCAGATATGGAGATTTATTTTATAACTTCTTCTACTGTTTTCTACTAACATTGATACCAGGTCTCCCTTTGTGACTTTGGTCTTCAAGCATCAAGGAATATATTGTCTTCCTGAAAACTCTGTACATCTTTTTTATAAACATAGCTCCTAAAACTGTGCTGGAAAGATAGTATTCATGAATGAAGTCAAGGAATTTGAGTTTTCAATCATGGATTTACTACGTTAATGTTCCCTGAGAAATATTTTACATGATTGATGTAAATAAATGAATCAACTTTAAAACTGATAAAAAAAAAAAATATTGGTCAGAGAATCCAAAAACATAATCTGGCCACTCCTTTCTTATTTCAAGAGCTGAAGTCATCTTTCCTAAAATAGGCAGACCTCCTGACTTTCCATATCAGTCTACGTCATCTTTTTTCTATCATTTGTATGTAATAATGGGATACTTTTATGTTCATTCTTTCTTATAATAAAAAGTCTGATTCTATTTTTTTTATGTTTGACTATCATCAGTTTATAAGCCTAATTCTTATTTTTGATAAAGGCTAGAATTTCAATCACCTCTATATTATCTCCTAACTACTATGTTTATAAAGTCATTCTTATTTCCTATACTTCTCAAGCTAATTTTGAACTCAGTAGAAGGCAAAACCATTCTTCCCTGAGAAAGCTTCATGTGTGAGTGGGGAACGCTTTGTCTTGTATGTGTGTGGGTGAGAATGTTATCACGTGTGACATCTGAACCCAACCTCACCCTCTTGTGCATGTATGGGGGTGGCATCATTAGTATAAGGTGTGAGCCAAATCTTGAGTGAACATTTTTCCTCATTCTATAATTTATCTTGATTCTTTTAATGACTAGATGTCCCTGGATGAATAACTATGCCTTTTTAATTTAAACTAAACTACAATGTTCTAAACAATAAAAATTGTCAGCATAGGGCCCCGACTTAATAGAAAAAAGAACAAGGAAATGGGAAATTGTTGCTTATGATGAGCTTTTGGGGAACTCAACATCATCCAGGTTTCTTTGTAGACTATAGAAAATTAATTATCTTAAGCCAACCAAAAATATATAATCCAATTCTATGCGTGGAAGAAATAAACATGTTTCTTTTAGAATATAATTTTATATAAAGTAGACATAGGTCTGTCCATGGAGCTAACTGCTGGCTCGTAAGTTATCAGTAGTTTGTGGTGTTATTTTCAGTTACATATTCCGTGACACCATGCTTGTAGCTTGCTATCAGCTGTACTGGGAGTGTTTGCACTATTAAAATTGGCAAATTCTATAAAATAGAGTCCTTTTTTGAATGCACAGTTGGGCTTTAAAAAAGGAAATGCAAGGTAACGATTTGATGTTGGTCTCAACAAAAATGTATGTCTATTAGCTGCTGAATGGAGTGCTTCGGCTATTTTTAAATCTATCAAATTATAATTTGCTCACAAATTCAAGAAAGAGATGTTGTGGCAAATTTTCTTTCAATGGATGTATTTGTTAATGCTAACATTAAGGTCCACAAGTATACCCATACAGAATAAAAGTAGACCGAGGACATATTACAGCTCAATGTTACATTCCTCACCTCCAATTAGCTTGGATAGAGAACAGTTTCCTTTATATATGTCTTTCTCAATAAAAACATGGGTAACATTTTATGTAAGTTGCTTTTACTTATGGATATAGATTAAAATATCCTAAAAAGCTGTTTACAAATATGTGAGTACCATTTCAGGAAAAAAATAGAAAGAAAAAGAACAAAGAAAATAATCTCTGGAAGCAGAATCCCAAGAGAGTCTATGCATAATTAAAAACAAATTCTTAAAACCACATTTTTTTCCTACAGGTAATGTTACTGCCTTTAATTTACTATAACTGAAAGATGACCTTCTGAACATCCTTTATTAATAATATCTTACTTGGATAAAAAAGGACAGCAACACCTATGGCAGTAACTAAAGATATTGAAATCTGCAGGAATCATTTCTGGCTAGCAAGGGAGTAACAGATGTTGCAACCAGATTGCTAGATCATTCTCACATTCATGTAAGTGAGAAATTACTAAATGCAAAGCATTATTTTGCAAAAAAGCATCACCATATTATTCTTACATATACTAATTAATAGAGAAAGTAATAGCACTTCATAAAGTGTTTAGATATAGCCGTAGAAGAGACAGCTTAAAAACAATTGGCATCATGAGAGAAAAATATTTGTATCGAGAAAAGAAAAGTAAGAAATTTTTTGAGGCTTTCAGTGAATACAAAGAACTGAAGAAAAGATACTTTTTTGATCAAATTATAAGGCCTGTGTCTTGGAATACTGTGTTGGAAATTTATGGAATAAGAATATGTAATAAATTTAGTGAAGAATCAAATGATGAATTACAATTGTGAATGGTTATTTCTAATTTGCAAATTTATTGTTTATATTAAGGTGGTGGAAAGCAAATCCATAGAGCACTCACTACATGACTCAAGGACTAAGATTACCTAAAACACATGCCATATCTGAATGGCACTATGCACAAAATAATTTCTTAAATATTAATATTACATATCAAGAAACGTTCTCAGCAGGGTTAATGCAGCTGTCCAAGTTGACTCAGGTAGTAAATGGCAGAGGAGATTTAAATTTAAGGCTATCTGATTGCAAACTGTATGACTTCTCTAAATTTTAGCACCTAGTGAAACCTTCATCGCATTCCTTCCTGCTGTTTTCTCATAATTAGGAGTGGCAACATTGAATTAGTTCCAACATGATGCAGAATTTTTATTCATTTAATCAGCAAATACCTCTATTTTCTAAGTGACTTCTGTATACTGTGACAGATGCTATGGATTCAAGGGTGAATAGAACAAAATCGTTGCTGTTCTTGTTGAAGTGGGAGACTAAACATTTATTGAAGTTACTCTTCTAGTATTTTAAGACTTTTTAACATCAAATGTAGGATATATTTGATAAAGCAGTTTCATCTTCTGGCTGCCCTTCTGGTAGGATAGGTGGTCATGGCTAGACTCTGTAGCCTTTGACAGCTTAGAGTCAGGGTGGGAAGAGGCTCTGGAGAACTTCTGCACATCAGGCTTGCTATATTTCTGATAGCAGGGGAAAATATCCTTCCTAATCCCTCTCCTCAGCAACCTTAACAGAAAGAATATAAACTGGAATTCTTCCAGAAGGGATGATGTCCAGTATGTTCTTCCCATCATTACTTGATTCATATTTAATGATGAGGCTTCAGGTAAACATAATTAACCACCATTTTGGAACCTAGAATTTTGTCAATACATACACATCTGTTTCTTTGTCAGGCAGAGACCAAATAAACTTTGTCCACGTAGATTTTGTAAAAAGGAAAAAGAAGTAATAGTACACTCCCCACCTCCAGGGTATTAGTCTATGGCTGAGCATTGCCTCCCCTGACAAGCCTCACTGTTCCTTGGAAAAGTTGTATGCCCCATCCCCACCCCTTGGAAAAATTATCTTCCAGGAAACTTAGGAACCAGGAACAGATCAGGAGGTGAGAAGGTTTTCCCCATTGCTTCCATCATGGTCTCTGCTCTGCCTACACACACACACACGGGGGGGGGGACGGGGGAGAGAACACCCCTGCCCCCATGGAAACATTATCTTCCAGAAACCAGTCCCTGATGTCAAAAGGGTTTGGGACTGATGGGGTGGAGCAAGATAGGGGACTAGAAACAGCTCCTTAATAGCCAATTCCAGCAAGTAAGGGGAAGAAATCTCTACCCACCTCTGGCTGGGGAAACGTACCCAGAAACATAACTCCAAGGGCACAGGGAAGCAGTAGACTCCAGGAGCCAGCGAGGAGGTCTGGAGCTGTCGAAGACCAGTACAGAAGGCAAGTGCTTGGGTACAGGGAGGGGCCAGCTAGCCAGCCCTCATAGGGAGGACTGGGTACAGGAAAGGGCTGTCCTGCAGTTTTTGGATTTTGTACTAAACTTCTTGCTAGAACTACCTTAGAAGGCTTAAGCAAGGGAATGGATTTGAACAGCAGCCAGCAGCCAGGGTTGAATATTGGGCTGGGTGAAGCTCCCATTGATGTGGCTACTAACTGGGCACTGCCATTGTGGGAAGGCCGCTGTGTAGGAGGAACGGTCCACAGGGTCTGGAATCACACTATATCTCTAGACTTAACCAGGAAGAAAAAGATCTCTTGAACAGACCAATATCAAGTTCTGAGATTGTAGAAACAATAAAAAAGCTTCCAACGACAACAGCAAAAAAAAAAAAAAAAAATGCCCTTGACCAGAGGCTACACACCAAAATTCCATCAAATCTTCAAAGAAGAGCTTTCATCTATATTGCAGAACCTATTCCAAATCATTGACAAGGAAGGAATCTTCCCTAACAGGTTCTACAAAGTAAACATCACCTTGATACCAAAACCAGAAAGGAACTCATCTAAAAAGGTAAATAACAGACAAATTTCACTAATGAATATAGATCTAAAAATACTCAACAAAAACTTATCCAATAGATTACAGTTACACAATACCGTAATTATACATCATGATCAAGCAGGTTTCACCCAAAGGATGCAAAGCAGCTGGTTTAACATACACAAATCCATAATGCAATTCATCATGTCAGTAGAGGCTAAAACTCTCAATAGATGCACAAAAGTATTTGATAAAACTAAGCATCATTTTCTAACAAGAACACTTTAGAATATAGGCACAGATGGCATATTTCTTAAAAAGATTGAAGCCATCTACCACAAACCTTCAGCTAATATCATACTGAATGGAGTAAAACTGAAAGGTTTTCAACTTAGAACAGGCACCAGGCAAGGATGTCCTATATTATTATTACTATTCAACATAGTGCAAGGATGTCCTATATTATTACTACTATTCAACATAGTTCTAGGCAATGCAATCAGGCAAGGAAAAGATATAAAGGGCATCCAAATGAGGCCAGAGGAGATCAAACTCTTGCTTTGTGCCAATGATCTGATCTTTTAGTTAGAGAACTCCATAGACTCAACCACAAGACTCCAGGAAGTGATAAAGAAATACGGTAATGTCTCAGAGTATCAAATCAATGTTCACAAATCAATAGCCTTTATATGCATCAATAACAGCCAAATTGAGAAGCAAACCAAAGACACAATTCCCTTCACAGTAGATTCAAAGAAAATGAAATACCTAGCAATATACCTAACAAAGAGGTGAAAATTATAGTTTCATAATTCTCTCTTACAAAGAAGAGATAAAAGAAATAGCAGAAGACAGCAACAAATGGAAGAAAATACCATGCTCATGGCTGGGAAGAATCAACACTGCAAAAATGTCTGTACTTCTGAAAGCATTCTACAGATTTAGCACAATTCCCATTAAAATACTTCGAACATCATACTTTGAATTTTGGGGAAAAAAAGTTCTTTGTTTCGTATGGAACCAGAAAACAACCTGTAGAGCCAAGACCATCCTTAGTAAACAAAGCCAGGCACGTCACCGTATCAGATTTTAGGCTGTATTACAATTCCACAGTGATCAAAATGGCATAGTACTAGCACAAACATAAAGACATACAAAACATAAAGACATACGCATATGTAACCAAACAGAAAGCCAAGAAGTAAGCCAGTCTCTTATAGTCATCGGATCTTTGATAAACCAAACAAAAGCTTACATGGGGGGAAAGAATCCCTATTCAATAAATACTGCTGGGAGAACTGGATACCCTCATGTAAAAGACTGATACTGGATCCACACCTTTCACCTGAATCAAGATGGATAAAAGATTTAAATATAAGGCATGAAGTGATAAAAATCCTCGAAGAAAATGTGGGAAAAACTTCTTTTTTTAGCAGTTTTGGTCAGGCCGGGCTTGAATCTGCCACCCTGAGTCACAGGCGCCGCCCTTGTGGGAAAAACTCAAGGATGTCAGCCTGGGGAAGGATTTTATGAAGAAGGGTTTAGTGGCTATCACAACAATAAAAATAAACAAATGGGATTTACTTAAAATGAAAAGCTTCTGCACAGCTAAGGACACAATAAGCAAAGCAAAAAAGACAACCTTCAGAATGGGAAAATACATTTGAATTGTATGAATCTGACAAAGGCTTGGTAACTAGGATCTATAGAGAACTCAAATTAATCAACAAAAAAGAGCAAACAATCTCATCTACCACTGGGCAAGAGATAGGAACAGAACCTTCTCTGAGGAAATCAGATGAATGGCTAATAAACATATGAAAAAGTTCTCATTGTCCCTAATCATCACAGAAATGCAAATCAAAACTGCCCTGAGATATCAGTTCATTCCAGTAAGATTAACCTGTATCACAAAGTTCTAATGTTTCAGAAGCTGGCATGGATGTGAAGAGAGAGGAACACTTTTATATTGTTAGTGGGATTGTAAACTAATATAGCCTCTTTGGAAAGAAGTATGAAGGATCCTCCAAGAACTCAAATTAGACTTCCATTTTGATCCCTCGATCCCACTACTAGGCATCTACCCAGAAGGAAAAAAAAGATCATTTTATAATAAAGACATTTGCATTAGCTTATTTATTGCAGCTGAATTTACAATCACCAGGATGTAAAAACAACCTAAATGCCCATCAACTCAGAAATGGATTAACAAACTGTGGTATATGTATGCCATCAAATACTGTTCAGTCATTAAAAAAAAAATGGTTATATCTTTTATATTAACCTGAATGGATTTGAAGCACATTTGTCTTAATAAAGTATCACAAGAATGGAAAATCAAATGTCCAATGCACTCAAACTAGTATGAATGCCAATAGATGATCTAATTCATACCCACATAGGAGTAAATTACACTCCATTCAATTAAATTTTGGGGGACATGGAATGTGGGGGGAGGGTGGAAGGGAGAGGCTTGGTGTGCTCCAACTTAATGTGCACAATTAGGAGTGTATGGCACACCTTTTCGGTGCAGGACACAACTACAATATGAATTCAGTAACGAATTCCAATATTGTGACCTGGTTGCCTGGTTGTTTGTAACTTCACATGAACCTGAAACTAAAAAAAAAAAAAAAAAGTTTGGAGACTAGTACTTTAACACAGATGTTAGAATACACACAAGGAAATATTAAAAGATCAATAGTGGCAGAAACAGTAAGATTGTAAAGATGCTTTCAAGAACATCTGAGGAACAGGGTATTTACAGAAATTTTAAAAATTATGTGAGAACAAGATTACTATATTAGATGCAGAACTGGATAGTATGGCAAAAAAACCATAACCTTTGGGATCAACTCTTCACCTACGTAGAGAGCTACAAGTAAACAATTAACTTCACAGTGCCTGGGAAATAGTCAATTACAAGAAAACAACTGAAAGTATATACACTGTCCAAGAGAATTAAATAATTCTGGAGTAGGACTACGAAAATATGCCTCAGAGTAAGAATGAAAGAATATACTGTAGGCTCGGCGCCTGTGGCTCAGCGGGCTAAGGCGCCAGTCACGTACACCTGAGCTGGCGGGTTCGAATCCAGCCCCAGGGCCCGCCAAACAACAATGACGGCTGCAACCAAAAAATGGCCGGGCGTTGTGGCGGGCGCCTGTAGTCCCAGCTACTTGGGAGGTGGAGACAAGAGACTCGCTTGAGCCCAGGAATTGGACGTTGCTGTGAGCTGTGATGCCACAGCGCTCTCCCCAGGGTGACAGCTTGAGGCTCTGTCTCAAAAAAAAAAAAAAAATATATATATATATATATACTGTAAATTTTTGCCATATTTCCAAGATTTGTACAATTTTTCTTAATGCCTCATCTTAAATTAACACCTATTTGTACCATATTCAGAAACTTAATCTAAATATAAACTGTCATCTTTAAAAAGAGTTGGTGCTAAAATCAGGTGATGCATTATACATCACTGACATTATGTTCAAGAGGGTAAAACACAATGCACTCAAATATTTAAAGCATTGTTGTTCGGATATCGTTTGCATTATTCTGCCTTAAAACATTGTCAGAAACTGAAAATAGCTCAGTTCATGTACCTGTGATAGAGATACAAATTCCGCACTAATCGAGACTTAAAAATAGTTATATCACTCTTGAATTGATTCCATGTTTCACTAATCTTTCCTGAGGTTTTTAAGAAGCACAATGGACATATTTGTTTCATATTCAAGTATATATGAAGAAATAAATTAAGGACTTAAAAACGTTAAAAAATGAAACTGATGTGCTGCATTTACTTTCTAATTTTCTCACATTGCTTTATTCCTATATCATGTAAATGATAGCTTGCATAGTTTCCTTTTGAATGCTTGCTACTACATTTTCTGAAAAGCACATATTATGCCTCAGAACTTTTAGTTCCAAAACCCTACTGAATTGTTTTAATCTACCTAATTTGCCTTCCATTAACTCAAAGGATTCTTTCAATACATTTTTGAAAGTGTTTCTATCTTATATTTGGAGGACCTTGAATTTCCTTGCTGAAAAATTATACATTAAAATACGCAAACATCAGAAGCATTTGTGTATCTACAGTTCTTTGCATTTTTCTTAGCCAGTGAGAATATTTTTGATATAAATGAATCTTCTTGAATAAATGATAGAAGCAGAGAAGCCTTGAGGAAAAGCACTTCTCACTCACTTCCTTCCATTTTTGCCTGGGGAAAAAAAATGGAGAGGAAATCTGAAATTGGAAACAACAGATATTTATCTTTTTACTGCTTCCTATTTTTTGCATCTCTAACTTTGTAGTAGAAGTTTAAATTTAAATTTCTCACCATAAGGCCAACTTCAACTTATCTAATACAAAGTACACCAATTTTCTCCATTTTTTAAAAAAATTACTGAAATTATAATTTCTTTCAACAACATAACTCCTTCTATCCCCATGCAGCCATTACCGCGGCATCCAGATTCAGTCTCTATAACCATGCAGCTTTGTTTGGTCATCCTTCTTTATTGTCACAAGCTGATGAGGACTGTAAATTTGCAGCTTTTTAATTTTCTTATAAAAATGAATTTATTTTCTGTCCTGTTCTTTCTTAAGAGCTACTGAATGTCCTTGTCATCTCAACCCAAACTGTCAGATATTTTACTTTTGATGGTATAGAATTTGCACTAGTGTATAGGTTGGGTTTAAGATAATTGGGGGAATAGAATGGTATAGATAGACTATACATTACTATTAAAACAAATATCTTTATTGGGGCGGCACCTGTAGATCAAAAGAGTGGGGTGCTGGCCCCATATACCAGAGGTGGCGGGTTCAAACACAGCCCTGGCCAAAAAACTGCAAAAAACAAAACAAAACAAAAGAATAAAGAAAAAAAAATAACTTTGTTGATCCAAATGCACCCTGACTACAAGGCAAAATTAGGAAAGAGGATGGTAATATATCCGAAGTAGTCTTAAATGGTAATAGCAATCCCTGATAAGCTTCCTCATTTAAGAGAAAAATGTTTTCTGAATAATTCTATGACTAACCAAATTCTGTGCCATTATATTTTCTCTGGCATAAATTATTTGCTAATTGTCATCCTACATGGCCACATACCAATGCTGAACTCTCACTACACTTACTATTTATAATCATATGTATTTTTATTACTGTTGGCATCTGTCCTCCTCTTGTAATAAAATGATACTAATTAAAATAATCTATCTATCACTGACCTTCAGCAGATGTGAAGATAACACATACTGTGTTTTATTTTTCTATTTGTTCTCTCTTTAAAAGATATTGTTCTCACTTTAAATGCAAGTTAAATCTAGGTGGATTTCAAGAAAACCAGAAGCCTCAAGGCATCATAATTATCAAGTCACATTTGAATGAAATAAATAGTGAAATTCAAAATTAGAAAACATTATATAAAACAGTGGTCTGAAATTGCTTATCTGCGATCAAATAATACCACTCTATCAAAAGACTCACAGTTAAAACCCCTAAAATATCATTACACAGGATCACAGATGTCACTCTTTACCTTTTACCCTGGGACTCAACTCCATAGTGAAAAGCCTCTAAGTTAAGTCACAATAAGTTTCCTAATTTTATTTGAATACATAGTTATAGAACTATTATCCTTATCAACTACCAGTGAATATTTGATATTCCCTAACGTACAGATTTACTAGAATCACACCCTCCTTTTCTAGGATAAAGACTTTTTCATACATAGGAAAGCTCTTCCTTCCTCCCCTTTCATTTAAAATGCATGCTGTTGTTTCCATTTATTTGGTACATTATTTCCTTCAAAAACTAACTCATATTAATGATCAACTAAGGTTATTTGAAATAACAGACACTTTTATTCCTATCACCCAAAGTAACCCTACCTAAAAACCTGTCGTGAATTAGTTTCTTCTGCATCTAAATGGGAATAATTAGAATATCTACATCAATGTCATCATCATCATTGTCATTATAATCATCTTTATCATTATCCTCCTCCTCATCATCATTTCTAGAACATCTAGTATGTATTTATCTTAATTTCATTATAATGCACTCATATTTTAGTGCAAACAATACTCCAAGTTGATGAACTCTTTCAATATCATACGTAAACCATCTTCAGATGGTATATCAAAAAGAAATAAAATGTTCTTATAGATGCCTCAAAAGAAATAGAAACATTCTCTTATAATTCATACAACTTCAGGCACATTGTGCAAATTGATATTCAGTAATGTTTCTGACATTGGCCATTAAATGAAATTTTCTTTTCAAAACTGATTTTCAATTGTTTCACTTTTCAGAAGGAATTCTACATTTTAAGGACTAAATAACGAGGTATAGAGATTTTACAATACATATCTTAATTTTTAAATGCTTAGTTACAAATCTATTTTAACATGTATAATTTTCAGATGACAATATTGGTAACGGGGGATGATTTTTTCAAATGTTGCATAAGAACAGTAAACACACTTAGTTCCATGTGTGGCCCAGGAACTGTCGTATATTCCTTACAGATATTACGTTTTTCAATCCTCTTTGAGTTAGGTTCTATCATTAAACTCATTTTTTGGCAATACAGGGAACGGAGAGGTTAAATATAATAGCATGTCCAACATACAACTAGGAAGTGGCAGATTATCTAGGATTCAAGTATAGAGTTTATTTTTTTTTAAGCCACTGTATGCAACCTGGCATGCATACAGTAAAAAGCCATCAGTGACAGATACAACTCATATTGTACCTTAATATAGTTCTTCAAGTCCATAGACTACTTGTGAGTTTAGCTTCTGTAAATTGCACTTTAAAAAACAAAATGTATATTTATTGTGAAATTTTAAGACTCAAATTTTAGAATACAGTGAGTCTATCAAAAGTTTTAAAAATGCTTCAGATTGAACAGGCTGCATTTCCTCCTAAAAGGTAATACCTCCATCAATAGAATCATTTGAATGATCTAGGAATGAGGCACACAGAGAAATAAAAGGAATCTTCTCTGATAGCAGAGAAGATCCTAGGGTTGAGTTGGCAGCAGAGAATGGCAGAAAGAAGAAAAGTTTGTATCTTTATTGCACAAAATCCAGATGACCATATGGCATTAAAAAAAGAAAAAAAAATTTCCTCCATCTTATAATTCCCTATTACTACCAGGAGGCATGGTGACAGACTGATTATGAAAGAATCCTCAAGAATTTAAACTCTAGATTTAATCAAAAAATTTAAATCAGTACTGTAAAATTAAATATTACAAAGCATAGGCTTTCAGGAATATTTAATAAACAAATGTATCCCATAGATGAAAATTATATATGTAGTTTGAACTTAATTTTCTGAATATTACAACTCATGAATTGACAAAATCATGCTCACTTCTTTATTGAGAAGTCAAAGGATAAGCTACAAGTTTTCACACCTATCAAATTTTGTATTATATATAAACCTGAATATGATATCTGCAGAATAGCCACTGTAGTTATATAAAACTTGCATTATTCAGTTTTTCCTCAGATAACATACTGTCCCGCTGCCTATAAAAGACCAAAACCCATTCATTAAATGCAATTTATCTTATTTATTAATATTTTGTGTGCCACTTAGGATTTTGAATAGGACATTTCACAGAATGGGAACCTAATAAACAGTTGTTAATTGATGAGCAGTGAAAGGTTTAGTTATAGACAAGTTTGAAAGTAAAGGCTAAGAATACATATTCATTACTTTGTTTTTGAAAGCACTCTGAATGTAGAATATAATTTACACTAATAAGCCTCAAATCATTCTTCATGGAAACCCCTGCTGTTCTAATCAAGAAAACCAACATTAAGAAGCAGAAAAAAAGCAAAGATGTAGGTATATTGACTCTGGTGTAAACTATACCCCTGAGGACTTCTTCTATCATTTGATTTATTGTAATTATATCTAGTAGTCTTATGATCATATTAAAAATTCCTTTAATGAAGTTAGTAATCTATATCTTCTTGCAATTTTTCAAGAAAATAAAGATAAAAAACAGATTAAAGAAAAGTCAGCAATCGCTAATGTCTGATCAAGCTGTTACATTATTTTTTCTTTAACATCTATATACACTGTCCTCTATATTTTCATGTAATTTACATTTTTCTTCATAAAAATAATGCATATTATCCTAAGAAAATTACCAGCCATAGTTTTACATTTAACCAATGTTGTTTACATTTTCTGACAAAACTAAAACTAACAACGGAATTTTTTTTTTTTTTTTTTGAGACAGAGCCTCAAGCTGTCACCCTGGATAGAGTGCCGTGGCATCACAGCTCACAGCAACCTCTAATTCCTGGACTCAAGCAAGTCTCTTGCCTCTGCCTCCCAAGTAGCTGGGACTGCAGGCGCCCGCCACAACGCCTGGCCATTTTTTGGTTGCAGCCGTCATTGTTGTTTGGCCGGCCTGGGCTGGATTCGAACCTGCCAGCTCAGGTGTACGTGGCTGGCACCTTAGCCCGGTGAGCCACAGGCGCCAAGCCTAACAACAGAATTTTTTGTAAAGAAAAGATGAAATTAAATGTTCTAAAGAAGCAATTTGACATTATTCATTTTTTATTCGTGCATTAATTCATTCATTTTCCTTTTTGCCAGATGTTCACTAGGATTTAACATGGCTCAAAGCTAGTGCCACATCGAGGATCTTATTACAGCCGCTTCCCTTAAAAGCTAGTTTAAGGATGTGATTTGTCCAAACCATAAATTGCAGGATTGCAAATCAAAACATGGCTTGGTTTATCTCAATTATGCTACAATAAACGAGTTAGAAGAAAACAATATGTAAATTCAAAATGGAACAGCACAACAGATCAAACTTTGCAAAAGTTCTCTAGAATATCTTCCATGTCAATCTATAAGGTGTGAGATATCACTCTTTTCCAAAACAAACAGACACCAATTATGGTTAGATGATAATTTATGAAACACCATGTGAAAAGGACAGCAGAAGAACCTGAGTAACCTGAATTACAAAGAAATCTGTGTGTGTATGTGCATATATCAGACACATACCTATAAAGTCACAATTTTTCATAAAATGGTGAAAATCAGTAATATTTAATGAAATAATCTATTTAACATGCCAATATTTCTTTTAGCACTTTAAAAAAGTGAAAGAATTGCTAAGGTTATCTTATGAATAATAAAACTGACAGTCTAAGAAGTAAACTCACACACTATCTAAGAAGAAGAGGTAGGCTCTAAATTGAGATAGAATTGACCAAGTCTGCTTTTTCCTCAAAGTCATGGAGTATTACAATGTTGAAATTTCACAGACAAGAAATATCTGCTACCATAACCTTCCCCCAAAGGAAAAAGGGCAATGTAAAATTGTGACTCTATTGGAACTTTTTTCTTTTTTTTTTTTACATATACATGTGTTTATTAGGTTTCCATTTTTTGCCTTCACAGAATTTAAAAAATATGGAACGCTTCACGAATTTGCGTGTCATACTTGTGCAGGGGCCATGCTAATCTTCTCTGTATCATTCCAATTTTAGTATATGTGCTGCCAAAGCGAGTACTCCTTATTGTTTTTTAATAAAGGAATTTTATGTTAAACATGAGCTATAATCAAACGTCATTGTATTTTCATAAAGCCTTCTGTTGCCTTTCTCTTCTAGACTGGAATTTCTGTTTCTTCCCCCCTCTTTTTCAAATATGTGTGCTGTTTTCATATGAAGATTTGCAGACTGCTCCCATAACATATCTGTATGAGAATTTAGTTAAAAATTTCTCATATAAATCGTCGAGTCATTGTAATGGATGTAGCAAGTTTTCACTAAGCTGTTTATTCACAGAACCAGCTAAGATACAAATCAGCTGGATTTAAGAATTTGTCTCTGATTTTCCTCAAATTTTAGACATATGCATTACATATATATATACACATATATTTGTGTATATGTGTGTGTATGATTTCCAAACACACAGACACCTATATATCCTGAACTTATGGCTTCCTATGTGTAGAACTAGTTATACATCCTAAACTATCACATGTAGTCTTTCCCAGGTGAATTTGAATCATCTAAGACAAAACTATTGAACTTTAAAGATAAAAAAAAGTATTTCTTAACAAACTGGATTTATGTTAAATGTTACAGTAAGATATTTATCTGAACTATTCACATTTTTTTATGTTTTCCTCAAAAATCTTATCAAAATTACAGCATATAGATCACTGATTTTTTTTTAACTTCTGGGTAAAAAAAGTATTATTATCTCTGTTTTTTCTTACTGTTAGCAATCATTTCTTATGAATAAAAATGTTATTCTTTCCCTTACAACAATATTATACTGAACCCCAATGTACACACACACAAAGGAAAACATTTACACAAACCACATGGAAAGAGTATCACAGATGTTGAAATTTTAATCTGGGGTATCTTTTGTCACTGACATACATGCATATATGTGTGTGCAAACACACAGACAGAACCACTTAGAGCAGAGAGGGCAACAGGAACTTCACACAAAATCAGAGTGCAAGTCACTTTCTTGCAGGGAATGAGGAAAGTTCTAACACCATAGGACGTAGAAGACATATCTCATAGTATTCGCATCAACCAAGCTTGGGACCATAAAACTTAAGAGGGTGAGGGGGAAACAGCTTTGCACAGGAAATACTATAAACATAGTAGAATTTTTAAATGCTATCTTTAAAGAAATTCCAATTATATTTCTCTAAATATGTCCTAGCCTGATTTATTTATTTACAGCAGCAATTGTAGGTCGTCATAATTATGTTGTCATTTTTTCTCTTCATGTTTTGAATCCTCTTAAATTCTAGATACTAATCAAAAGATGATGGCACAACTAATTTTAAATATTTAGATCACTACAAATATGGAAATGTCAAAAGCAAAATGAAAAATAAAATTGTAGGAAAAATAAGGAGAGATAAAACTAAAATTGGAGAATGCATTCCTCAAATTAGGACTGTCATAATCAGCATCATCAACAGTTTTACAGCAGCTCAAAGTACATTTAATGATCTTATTTTTTTTCTCAAAATACATTTAATTTTAATTCATATTAACTTAACCACCAAATCATTCAGGCCTGGAGAAAGCTGTGAAAAAGAAGAGGACAGCGGGCCAAGGAATGATATGTCCTGTTGTAGAAGGACAAGGTTCAGACTGGCTAAATGTGTGTTACTCTAAGTCACAACAGTTAGTTCATGTAAAAAGAGAACTGGGAGGAAAACAGGAATTTCCCCTAACGCAGGAAAATGATAAACATGCTCAGTTTTTAAAATCTAATTTTACCTATCAAGAGAGGCAAACAAATGTAAGGGTTTGTTTTAAATAGTTATTTTGAATCTGTAAGCAACCTATATTAGTAGGATTATGTACAATTTCTATCTACACCACTCATCCTCTTATTTTACAAGATCACATTCTCTCCAACATTCGATATTTCATCATACTGCTTTTGGGGGTCAGACACGATTGTGAGAGGGTCTTTATCTAACAAATGCAATCAGTGTGCCCCGGTTTCTTGTACCCTCAATGAATCCCCAACAATAAATTAAAAAAGAAAAAATATTGTATTATACTGGAAAGAAATGAAATTGATGTGAAGGGACATGCATAAAGTTTAAAGAAAGTTTTAAATACAATTAATAAAATAAATGCCTATAAAAAGAATATCAACAATATTGTCCCTTCAAGCAAAGTTTGTACAGAAGGTCCTGAATGACCATTTTAAATTCTGAGGATAGCCCTGTGGCAGAGATGACATATCAATCACTTCACCAAGCAAAATGATAAACCCACACCATGTCTTCCTAAGATTATATTTACAAACAAAACTAGTTTAGATACACAAGGAAAAAGTACATGGAGGAAAAAATGTACAATTTGCCTTATAAAATAAGAAACATTATTTTTCACAATTTAAGATTTCTGCCTGCTAGTGGTAATTTTTTTATAATATGAGTTAGTGAAAGAATATTTTGTATTACTCATAAAAGTACCATATCTCATTGTCAGAATTTGATGACATATTGCTAAATCATAAATCACACTAAAAAAATGGAAGCTAATATTTTTAATGAATACATACTATCTACCAAGAAATATTAACATTATTTTAAATTATCATTCAGGGTGTCTTTTGTCATTTTTATTCTGTTTTAAAGAGAAGGATTTGCTAGAGGCAAATGTAAATTCAAAATAACTTTATAAATATATATAACAGACATATAGAGAGATAGATACATAAGATATATAATTAATTTTCTGATTATTGCAACTTACATAAGATATATAATTAATTTTCTGATTATTGCAACTCATGAATTGGCAAAATCGTGCTTCAAAATTTTATTTTGAAGTTTTATTTACAAATATAGCCCAAGCATAAAAAGGTTTAGGACCTCAGAATGCTTGCTCAGAATGGATATTATGCAGATAAGGGAGGGGTGACATAGTTTAATCTGTGTACATTCAGTCGCTTGTCCGTGTTTACCGACAGCATTAATTGAATAATACTGGGAACTAGGATAAAGTTCTTTCATTCTGAGACGCAGATGGCCAGATGAAATTAGGATAAGAAATGCATTGAGAAAAACAATAGGGAAAGATGAATGAGAAAGAAAGCAGAAGGAAAAGAGAACTTTCAATCTGTAATGCAGGTCTCGTACTTGTGATAGAAGGGGGAAAAATTAAATAGGAAAGAATCAGAATGTAGAGTAGTTCTGAAATAAAAATCTCAGAAAAGCTGATAGGGAGCCTCAGAACAAAGAATGCCCATTAGAGAAATCTTGTTCAGGGAGGAAGAGCCTGGCTCTAACACCCACTGTGATCAGTCACTGGCAAGGAGCAGCCCCAGGGACTCTGACATGGAAGGAAGCTGCAGTGGATCCTGAAGTTAGGGCAGCTGAAAGCTTCCTATTAACTACACAGCAGGTTTTTTCTGGAAGGCGTATCAGAGAGGAGCCCCTTCCTGGTTATCATAGATGTTAACCATGCAGTTACAACCCACAAGTTCACAGTGTAGAGAGTACATCAGTTAACTAATTATATGAGGAAAAACTTGAATTATAGTAAAATACTGTGGGAATTCATAAAAGGGATGCCTAGTTCAGATTAAAATGAGGCAAAAATTCTGAAAAGTCTTACTGGTTCTGAGTCTGGGACAAAGCTGTCCAGATTAGCAAACAGGAGGGGAACCTCTGGAATAGAGCACCAATAGGCTATCTAAAGGGCGAAAGAACATGGAGAGTTCTAGGAGCCACAGTTTTCAATTCCATATTGCTGAAATCATCCTTATGTTTCCATCTAATTTTCGCCAAAGCAGATAACATACAGGGGTAAAAAGAATCCCTATTCAATAAATGGTTCTGGGAAAAGTGGATAGTACACAGGTGAAAGACCGAAACAGAGTCCACACCTCTCCCCACTCACAAAAATGAATTCATGATGGATCCAAGACTTAAATCCCAGGCATGAAACTGAGAATTTTAGTAGAAAATGTTGGAAAAACTCTCATGGATTTGGTCTGTATTGGTCTACTTTTTATTGTTTCATAAATGTTATGAAAAAGACCCCAACAGCAGACACAGTAACAACAAATAAACATATGGGACTTGATCATATTAAAGGTTCTGCACAGCCAAGGACACAACCAATAGAGTCAACAGACGAACTACAGAATGGGAGAAAATAGGCACATGTGATAAATCCAAAAAAAAGGCTGATAACACAAATCTACAAACAACTAAAGCATATCATCTAGAAACATCAAACAACCCCATAAAAAAGGGATCAAAAGACATGCACAGAAATAAATGAAGATAGTACAAAGGCAACACACATGAAGAAATACTCAGCATCTCTAATCATCACAAGCAATGTAAAGCAAAATCACACCTATGGTGCACATTGCATGGGTACATGTCAAATTTATTAAGAGCAGAGTATAAAATGTCTTAACACAATAATTAAGTAATTGAGGTGAAGGCTAAGTTAACCAGTTTGATGTAAGCATTCCAAATTGTATATAAAATCAGCACATTGTACCCCATAAATGCATTAATGCATTAACAGTTACGATTTAATAAAAAAAAAAATTAAAGAAAGATCTTTCACTTAACTTCAGTGAGAATGGCTCTTATCAAAAAGTTTTGAAACAAATGCTGGAGTTGATGTGGAAAAAAGGAAACACCCTATACTGTTAGCGGGACTTAAAATTAGTACAACCTCCAAGGAAAGTAGTATGACGATACCTCAAAGAACTAAAAGTAGACCTATCATTTAATCCAGCAATCCCACTACTAGTTATTAACCAAAAGGAGAAAGATTATTTTATCAAAAAGACACTTGCACTCAAATTTTTATAGCAGCACAACACACAATTGTGAAGATATTGAATCAACTCAAGTGCCCATCAATACATCAATGGATTAATAAAATGTGGTATGTGTATACCATGGAGTACTACTAAGCCATTAAAAATGGATATCTAAGCTGGGCACAGTGGCTCACACCTGTAATCCTAACACTCCGGGGGGCCATCATGGGTGCATAGCTGAAGCTGAAGAGTTTGAGACCAGCCTGAGCAAAAGCAAGACCCTGTCTCTACTAAAAAATAGAAAAACTGAGGTTAAGAGGATCACTTGAGCCCATGACTTGGAGATTGCTGTGAGCCATGACACCAGAGCAACAGCTTGAGTCTCTGTCTCAAAAAAAAAAAAAAGAAAAAGGATAAAACTGGACATGTAGTATCATTTGTAACAACACAGGTAGACCTGTAGACCATTCTTCTAAGTGAAGTATGGCAAGAATGAAACAGGAAAGCACCACATGTACTCATTACTAAATTGGAACTAGTTGATCAAGACTAACATACACATATGGCCGTAAAACTCAATTGGGAATCAAGGAAGTGGGAAGGAGGAGGGTTTGAGTTAATTCACATCTAATGGTACAATGGACACATTTTTCATAAAAGGCTTATAACTTTGAATTAAAATATACATAAACAAATTTATGTAACCAAAATATGTATATTCCTATAATATGCTGAAATTAAAACAAACAAATATATGTATATAATATATATATTTTAATACCCCAAAACATAGTGCTATATTCAATATGGCTACAAATATGTTTTTTCTCCTTCCACTGAGCAGGGAAACCTAATTTTCACCTCTTTGAAGATAGATTGGCCTTACTGATTTCTTTATTTTTTTTTGTATTAAGCCATATACACATAGATCATGAATACATTTATGCATATGTGGGGTACAATGTGTTGATTTTTTTATACAATATGACATGCTTATATGATTTCTTTGATCAATAGAATGCAGGGGATGCAACATGGAGTTTTTGAGGCTGGACCATAAACATTATTACAATTTCATCCAACTCTCTTAAAATGTTCATCCTGAGGGAAGGGAGCCACCTTGTGTCCTGCAAGGTGATGCAGCCATGGAAAAGGAAGGAAAAGGTCCTGTAACCTGATGCAGCCATGCTGTAAGGAAGCCCAACCTAACAATGTAGGGAGACTTGAGAGAGAAAGAGATAAAGAGACAGAAAAAGGGATTCTTGACTATTCCATATTAACTGGCCATCTGCGGTTAGGTGCCAGACATGTGAGTTGGAAGGTCACGTTAGTCCTTTCAGGGCCAGGATCATGTGGAAAAAGGATGAGACAATCAGATGAAAGCCAGACTGAAAAACAGGAATCAGACCAACTAGGCCCAGTTATTTGAGACATCTGAACTGAGACTGGTCATCACGGAGCAGAAACACATGACCTCTACTAAAACCTCCCCCTATGCCTGACACACCCACACACAAGTACGAGTCTATTAAAACAGTTGTTCTTTATGTCATAATTGTAGAGTACTTTTGTCATAGCAATGGATAACTGAAGTATACAATATTAAAAGAAAAAAAATCTCAAAGGTCATCGATGCTACACCGTTAATGTACTGTTTCAATCCCAAGAAGTTCTGAGTTCCATCTGAAAATCAACAGAGAGCTATTGAAGGGCAGACTAAAGTTCACAAATTTGCAGGGCTCTATCTAATCCATCTATAATCAATTAGAAAGAAGTGAATTGTCAAACGGAGACTAAGCCGGTGCCAGTCTACTCTCTGAAAGGTAACAAGTTTGGGGCCAGATGGAAAACAGAAATCAATTTTAAAAGCCTCTGCCTTTAAAAATCAAGCACTTTGACAAGAAGGCACAGCAAGTCTCTTCCAAAGGTATTTCCTGCAAAGAGAGACTTTGGCTGGGTGGTATTTGTCAAGTAAGGATTGAAGAATGTACAGAATAAAATGACAGCTGAATTTAGGGTAGCAACAGAAAGACAAGGACGAATTGAGTAAAAGAAACAAAATGTGTGAGGGAATGGTGGTGCTTGTCTTAATTCTCTCTATTCACGAGGTTGAGACAGGAGGATGGCTCTAGACCAGTTTAAGTCCAGCCTGGGCAACGTAAGGACACCTCAGCTCTGAAACACAAAGTTAATAATAATAAAAGATATAAAACGGTTTTAAAAGAGAAGAATAAGTTTTAAATTACACCAAAAATTACTCTCATAACTTTTGTTTGTTTGGTTTTTTTTTTTTTTTGTAGTTTTTGGCCGGGGATGGTTTTGAACCAGCTACCTCCGGCATATGAAGCCAGCACCCTAGTCCTTTGAGCCTCAGGCGCCCCCCATGTTCTCATAACTTTTAACCTGTTTAACAGATTGATTAGAAATGAGTTGCCAAGAGGGAAGCTGAAATATGCATAAGAAATAAAAACTATTAAAATAACGTTAGATAACACACATTTCTATCACCTTGTTTTAAGTTTAAAAATGAACACAGCTACGATTAAGTACACTGAAAGCAAAATTAACATATTTAATTAGGGCAGAGAAGATTTTTTTCCCCCAAGCATGCATTCAAATTTTTTATATTCTTGCTTTATTGTGCTTAAATTACTAAAGTATTTTCTCTAAAAACATTGCCAAGAAATAGAGTTCAATATGTTTCCACATAGAAGGTAATTTAAGTTTCATTTTTTTATATTCCTTTATATACATGAACATATTATAGACAAAAATACTATAATTTTGCCTATGTGAAAATCAATGCAACAAAATTAAAAACTCTAAGATTATGTGCATACATTGAACATCACAGTATATTTTCTTTTCAACCACTGCAATCCAGGCTCTGTGTTAGACTTAGGCATTTAGAATACAACAGAATTATAGGTAGGAAGTTACAGTTGAACACCACTAACCACACAGGAAAAGAGATTGAGGGAGGGAGGTAGAAAAATTAATACAGTTGAGGTCTACAAAGCTGCTTTCCTTTCTTTCATGTGTTTTTCTTTGCCTTTCAATTTAGATTAATCATTTGCCTTTGGGAGACACACTGAGTATTGATATTTCCTTATTACCTAAAATTGTCATAGGAAGAAAACACATTTGCTACCGTCAGTCTCTAAGTAGGTTATTTAGGAAACTTAGGAGCAAAATAGGCACCTCTTGTATTATTCATGCTGTCAGAGGAGAAAGAGGTGAAGAAAGGTCCAATATTATGTTCTCTCTCATGTCAATTGGTATAGTAGAGAAAGGGGAAAAGAACAGAGAGAACTTGTATGTATCATGACGTGTATGTTTCTGGGAGTGTTTATGTGTGTGTGCACACGTGCATTTTAGTGGGCTGTGCATTTTTTTTCTCCTAAAGTCTCAATAAACGTGTATTTGTTCTCATCTTTACAAGGATCACTCCTGTAATATTCTGAAATTAAAATAAACAAGTCCCTGGCCCATTATGTCACTTGATATAAGTTTTTATTACTTTACTTTTCTTGTTTTATATGACAATCTTTTTCTTAACCTCAATGTCTACTGTAAGGTCTAGTATATGAGACGGCGGGATGGGGAGGGAAAATTATCGCACACACAAATGTACATCTTCTCATCTAATGTATTATTACAATCATAGCTTCATATTTCTGCCTTCAATCAATCTGATGTTAGTGTTGTAAAATTGACAGATGGTGCAACTGACTCCTCTCTCATTTAAGGAGATGTTGGTGATACATTAATAAAAGCTGGAATTCTTTTCTCTTCATAACCTCAATCATAATTATGATTTGTCCCTGGGGACAATAAAAGATTTATGGTTTCATTGAATGTGGTTTTACTGCATGGTAGCGTGAGACCGAGGATGGAATCAGTGCTGTCACGGAACGTGGCCTCAGGACGGCAAGCGTGCCTTGAGCACAGTGGGCATGAAGAGCAGCTGGAGACACTGGATGCAAGTATTGATTGTACTGCCAAGTGTCTAAACGTGAACATACTAATTTCAAACAAATCTACTATTTTTCACAGTTTTGAAGACTAAATAAAATCTTTGGCTCTATTATTTGAATAGGATAGCAAAAGAAATTTTAAATTAATTGATTTATTAAATCGATTCATGGTAAAGATAGGTTATGAATCCACTGTTTATTCCAAGAAGAAAAAAAGGAAAATAATTTTATGCATAGTCTGGAAATATTTACCATCTCTATAACCTTTTCTTTTGTTTCATAAGTGTTAAGATTAATTACCCCTCCTAAAATATATAACTTAATGTTCCGTTTTGTAAACACAATTTAAAAAACGTGATCTCTCTTCTAATATTTGAGACAAAACATTTTGCAATGCACACTACGCTCTATAGAGGAATATGTTGAATGATAATATTTTGGCACATTGTGAGAGAGGGAAAATCTTGTCATGAATCTCATTTCTGAAACAAAGAAGTACAAAAAAAGCGGACATCTAATATTTTAAACATCACAGTACATCACCCACAACTTATTATTAATATGCAAGAGCATTACATATTATACTAACAATAGTGTCATTGTGTTGTAAAATATCAAAATGTTTCTTTTTGTTTGTTAAGGCCATCATGAAAGTGGAAGCTAGGTGTAGTAGCAAGTTCTAGTTTTAACCATAAGATAGTTAATTCAGGGTGGTGCCTGTGGCTCAATGGAGTAGGGTACCAGCCCCATATGCCGGAGGTGGTGAGTTCAAACCCAGCCCCGGCCAAAAACTGCAAAAAAAAATAAAAAATGGTTAATTCATCCGAATAAATCACATTACTAAATTTAATTCAGCCGATAATTCCCATACTTTCAATTGCTATTGACATTACTGATTTCATGTTTGCCTAACCTAGCTCACAGTTATGTGCATTCTATGTGAAGAGTTTAAAGAAATTTTCTATATAATCTATCATAATTCCATAATAGGAAAAAGTAAATAATCTTTCAGTTTAAGAAGACATTTCTTATTCTACAAAAAATAATTTTATAATTTGAGAAAAACTTTTGTACATAGTCTTTAAAATCAGCTTGTAAAAAGAATATTAATGATATGTTCCCAAAACAAAGTGGCAATATTGAAATGTGAGGAAAGTAGATTATAAATTTACTTCAACTTATGGAAATAATACAAGGTTATGAATATAGAAAAGTCTAAAAGAGTAAACACTATCAGGGTAGCTGGGAGTTAATTTCTGGGAGTTACTACTGTGGTTAACTTAGTTATCATTTCTACTTTTCAATGTTTTCAAATTTTCTGTAATGAATATATATGTATATATTGAAATCAAAAAGGAATAATGCTATTTTTAAAAGCAAAAATATCGGAAAGTTAGCCAGGCATGTGACACACACCTGCAGTCCTGGTACTTGGCAGGCTGGGTACTAGACTAGGTTGGGAGGAGAGCTTTAGCTCAGGCATTTGAGGTTGCAGAAAGCTGTGGATGATGTCACTGTACTCTCGGCAGACAACAGAAAGTCTCAAAACAATGCTATTTACAAACTTTGAATTCAAGCTATACAGGTTCTTTACATTTGAAATCATTAGCAATAATAAAATGTCTACTTTTTCTATACTTGTCTCAATGTAACTTAGCCTTCTTTTATCCCTATTCCTTCTTTGAATGTTTGAAACGTTTTTCCTATTTAAATAACACACCTAAACTCTAATTAAAACAATAAAAAACACAAGTAAAATTTAAAAAGTAATGATCAAAATATGAAACACTAGATTTCCCAGCAAATTTATTCCTTTTTGTCTTTTTATTTCTGTGTACTTTATAGTCAGATTTATGCAAAGACGTTTAAATGCTTTAAAGTATTAAAGAAAAGATTGCCTTTTGGAGGTGCTTAAATTAATTTCAGACTTCCTTCAATATATGTATTGACCATAACAATATAATCCCTTTTTTCCTCAACCATTTAATAGAGTTTATTTGGGCTCGGCGCCTGTAACACAGTGGTTACAGAGTCAGCCACACACAGTGAGGCTGGTGGGTTTGAGCCCGGCCCCAGCCAGCTAAACAACTGCAACAAAAAAAATAGCCAGGGATTGTGGCATGTGCCTGTAGTCCCAGCTACTTGGGAGGCTGAGGCAAGAAGATTGCTTAAGCCCAAGAGTTTGAGGTTGCTGTGAGCTGTGATGCCACAGCACTCTACCAAGGGTGACATAGTGAGACTTTGTCTCAAAGAAAAAAAAAAGAACAATTAATAGAGTTTATTTGGTAGGGTTCAGTTCTAAGAATTATGTCAATAAGAAAAACGTTTACATATTCTTTATTTTTTTAATTTTGGATTAATATGAGGGTACACGCAATTAGGTTGGGTAGTTTGCTTTTGTAAGGTTAAAGTCTGAGTTGTAGTTGTATCCTACACCCAGGAAGTGTGCCATCCCGTATCTGTGCCATGTATCTGCTGGGTGGGAGCCCACCCGGCCCTTTCTGTCTCTCCCTTCTACTTGAATTCAGTTGCATTTTTCTCTCCTATGAGCATGTAGTTGTTAATCTACTAGCATACACTGGGGGAAAGAAGCTCTATTCAATAAATGGTACTGGGAGAACTGTTTAGCCACATGCAAAAGACTGGTATCAGACCCACGTTTCTTACCGCTTACAAAAAATTAACTCAAGAAGAATAAAAGATTTAAATCTAAGACTTAAAACTATAAAAATTGTAGAAGGAAGTATGACAAAAATGCTTATTCTTTTTGGCCTTAGAAAAGAATTTTTGAAGACTATTAGACTGGCAATCTCAACAACAGAAAAATAAATAAATGGGACCTGCTTAAGTTGAAGTTTCTTCACAGCTACTCAATGAAGCAACAAGCTAACCTAGAGAATGGGAGAAGAATTTGCATGCTACAAATCTGACAAAGTCTAAAAACCAAAATCTGTAGAGAACTCAAACGAATCAACAAGAAAAGAGCAAGCAACCCATTAAAAACTGGGAAAAGGGGTTAGGGCCGTAGGCCAGTGGTTATGGCACCAGCCACATACACTGAAGGTGGTGGGTTCGAACACAGTCCAAGCCAGCTAAACAACTGCAACAAAAAAATAGCCAAGCACTGTGGCAGGTGCCTGTAGTTCCAGCTACTTGTGAAGCTGAGGCAAGAGAATCGCTTAAGCCCAAGAGTTGGAGATTGGTGTGAGCTATGACGCCACGGCACTCTACCGAGGGTGACAAAGTAAGACTTTCTCAAAAAAAAAAAAACTGGGAAAGAACATGAACAGAAACTTTGCTCATGAGGTCAGACCAATGGCCAATAAACACATTAAAAAAAGTTCATCATCCCTAATCATCAGAAAATGTAAATCAAATCCACTTTGTGATGCTACCTCACCTCAGTGACAATGGCCCACATCACAAGGTCCCAAAACAACAGATGCTGGCGTAGGTAGAGAGAAGAGGAACACTCATGCACTGTCGGTGGCACTGCAAACTAGTACGTCCCTGTGGAAGAAGTATGGAGATTCCTCAAAGAACTCAAAGTAGACCTACCATTGGATCCTGCAAGCCCAGTACTAGGTAACTACCCCAAATAAAATTTTTTTTAAAAACATATTTTACAACAAGGACATTTGCACTCAAATTCTTATAGGCGCATATTTCACAATTGTAGGAAAAACCCTTCAACACATGAATGGATTGATAAATTGTGGTATATGTATGCCATGCCATGCTATTCACCCATTTTAAAAAGATGGACATTTTGTAATATAGAAAATGGATTCGGAGAACATTCTCCTAAACAAAGCACCACTAGAATGTATAAACAAGCATCACATGTTCTCAATACAGATTGTTTGCTACTGTGAACTTCTTTTCAGACTTTCCTGGAATAAAACCTTACTCCTATAAAGATCTTAAGGGCACTGCCAGATTTACGCAACACTAAAGTCTTTTGTTGAAGGGTAAAATAAAATCACACTTTTAGTTCAAGCCGTGCTGTAAGGGATAAAAGTAAAACTGTATTATCAACATAAATATTTTATTGCAATTTTTTTTTATAATTTTATTGAATCATAATTCTGTACATTGGTGCAATCATAGGGCACGATTCATATACATTCAGAAATGTTTTGATCGTACTGTTACAGTTAGCCTTCATGGCATTTTCTTGATCACTATATAAAGAC
>CAUYON010093010.1:0-58005 GCA_963573935.1 Arctocebus calabarensis
AGGTTTCATATGAAGGCTATAACCCAACTATAGTACAAGAATATGGGAAGGGAGGGGTGGGGGGAGGTTGGGATGGAGGAAGGGTAATTGCTGGAGCCATGCCTATGGTGCATCTTAGAGGGTACAGGCAGAACTTACTAAATGCAGAATATAAATGTCTTCATACAATAACTAAGAAAATGCCATGAGGGCTGTGTTGAGCGGTTTGATGAAAACATTTCAGATTGTATATGAAACCAGCACATTGTGCCTCTTGATTGCACTAGTGTATGCAGCTATGATTTAATAAAAAAAAAAAAAAAAACAGAGGCTTAGGGAGGCAATGAGAAAACACCCCCAATTGATATCTGACTCCAAAGAGAGTCAGATTTTTTTAAAAGACAAATTTATCACTGAAGCAGCTCCAGGCATTCAAAGAAAACTCCAGAAATTGGCTCTAGGCCTAGACTAGAACCTGAAGAATCGTCTTAAAATGGCCACTATGGTCTTTTATAGACGAGACCTGGAGAAAAGGAGGAAAAAGAGAGAAAGGAACAGAATAGAATGACAGCTCTGGTAATGGCACTCCAACAAACGAGCAACTTTCAGGGGCAGAGGGAAACCAGAGAAGCTAAAAACAAGTGCTTCCTATGTGGTCAGACTGGCCACTTCAGAAAAGACTGTCCCCAGCAGCACCACTGGCTGGGCAAGACACTTGGCCCCTGTCCAGAATGCAAGGGTGACCACTGGAGGGTGGCCTGTCCCCAGAGGCAAAGGCCTCCTGGGACAGTGACCCCATCAGAGCCCAAACTGGACTGAGGGTGCCTGGGGAAAATTCTCATGGCTCCAGCTTGTGTCATCACCCCTCAAGAGCCCCAGGTTTGCATTATAGTGAAGCGCCAGGAGGTAAAATTTCTTTTGGACACTGGAGCAACCTTTTCTGTACTTCTCTCTAGCCTTGGTCTTTTATCCCCCAAATCCGTAACTATACAGGGGGTGTCTGAAAAGCCGGTTACCAATTTTTTCTCCCAGCCTTTAAGCTGCAATTGGAATGACTTGCTGTTCTCTCATGCCTCCCTAATCATGCCTGAAAGTGCTGCTCCTCTTTTGGGAAGAGACATACTAACCAGAACAGGAACTTTTTCCTCCTGGAGATCTAGTCATGATCAAAACTCTTCCCTCTAATTCACCTTCCCTAACCCCAACTTGGGAAGTCCCCTTTTCTGTTATTTTGTCTTCTTCTACAACTGTTAAAGTTATAGGAGTCGATTCCTACCTACATCATTCATGAGTAAAATCCTGGAACCCTCCATCTTCAATGGAGGCAGACAGTGAAGACAGCCAACCACAGACCACCTACCCTTGTGAGCCAAAAGAGAATTTGAAGTTATTATTCAGGAAACAGCAAAAAAAAATTCCTAATATGGTTTTCTTTTAGCATCAATGAATAAGTGTTTCTGAACTGACACTGCTCTACTTTTGTCTATTACTGATTATAGTAATCAGATTTGTGTTTTCCAGAAATGTCATCAAGCCACATGCTATAAAGATGGTTCCAGCCCATGAAACCCTGTATCACTCGCCCTCCAGAGAAACCCTAACTGCCCCCTTCTATCATCTCCCGATTCAGCAGGAAGCAGTTAGATCGAGTCTTCGCCCCTTTTCCCTAACAGCAGTTAGGGTTTTTCCTTGGAAAGGGAGCATTGATGTAGGACATTTGGCGCCCTGGCCTGCTCAGCGGAGCTGGCGGACCTGCCACCTCCTCCTTGGCGGTGTTGGTGCTGCGGCCACCAGCTGAAGAACCAGCAGGCTCGATGACTGACAAAGAGGGGGACCTCCAACTCCAACCAGAAGCTCCAATAGCCAAAAAGGGTGGACAACTGCCGAGGAGTCACCTGTGCCTTGGTGTCTCCTTCACTTTGCACTTGGGACTGAGTGAAACCCCCATTCCCTATGCCCAGATCAGTTTCATGTGAATTACCTGGCCTCAATTTCATGAATGGACTGTGTCCATCCATTGATACATTCATTCACTTTGTCCTGGAGGGGACTGTGTTCGTTCATTGATACATTTATTCACCTTCCAAAAGAATTAATTAATTAATTAAAAAAAACAAAAACAAAAAACAAACAAACAAAAAATGCCTACTTTATTGCTTGGTATACCCAGCCCCACACCAATTTCTCCCGTATTTTCAATGGGAATTTAACATCTATGATGTTTCTGTGGTTTAGTATGAGGACCATCTGGAAAGCTTTGATGAGCTCCTTCTTTACACCAATATTTTAACAATCTGGCAGACAAGATGGAGACGCATTCCTAAGGAGATAATTGCAACCTTCAGGAAAGTTCAGCCTCACTGTTTAGGTCCCAAATATGGAACAGAAAAATATTTTTTAAAGTTTTACAGAAGTTATGACTCTTATGGCTAGACTCTAAAGCTCTGTAGATTAAAAAAAAATCAAACAAAAATAAGAACAAAACAGAAAGTTAAACAGGCCATAATAAATGTGACTTGGAAAAGACTCATCATGTCTCAAGGGTGGGCAAGTCGCAGGTGTCCCAGAGCATGGGCTTGCTGGCTGTATGACTTGGGTTCCCGGGGGGCTCTCTGCATTCACAGTTTCACTGTTTGTAAGATGTGCTTGTTAGGAGCAACTGCCTTATAGAAGTAGAGAATTAAATGAGCTCACAGCATTTGCTTTGGGGTTTCTAGATAAGATAAGCACTAATAAGTTTTCAGTCTTACAATTATATTGATTTATAATCCCAGCAATATTTCTCGCTTTTTCCCTTCCAATTTTCCCTAGTTGTCTCCTGGTCCACCCCCTTCACATTATCATGATTCCTAAGCTCTCACTCTATCTGACCCATAATTTCTTTGGGTTTAACTCAATCTTCCCACTTTCCTACCCCTCATCTCTCTGGAGCTTTATTGAGTATATAGAAGTGTTTGCCTTTTCTGACACTGTTCCTCTTTTACTTATGTTTTCATTCTACTCTGAGGTTTCACAACCTGGATACAATTGACATTTTGGGCTAGATGTTCTCTCTTATGAGGCTCTCCTTCACAGGATGGTCTCTTGGCTCTACACCTTGGATACCAGAAGTACTCTTTCTACTCCTAAGAAAAATGTCCCTGGACAGCCCCCACCCCCAGCCTCTGCTATTGAGAAAAACAACCAATTCTGCCTATTTTGGGGTAATTGCCTACTACACGTTGACTGTTTCTTAAGTGGGGTGTTAGAAACAAAAGCAAACACAGAAAGCAAATAGTAGGAGGCTAGGAGTCCACTGTGAGATGAATGCCCACTTGCATTTCGTAGAGTAAGTCAATTACTTTTGCTAACATTAAGGGGCCTCAGTGCAATCCTCTTCTCCCCGATGCCTCAGAATTCCTGCTAAGAGACCCTTAATTATTTCTTAGTCTAGAGTGAGGAGTCTGCACCCTCTGCACAGTGGGGCTGGATCTCAGGACAGGGTTGGGGCTTGATCCAACTCTTCCCCCCAGACAGAGACAGATGGCAGTGAGAAGCATTGCTAATAAGCTCCAGAAACTTTATTTTTGACAGGGTCAGGCATAGGCAGTGCCAATCCACAGTAGGTGCAAGGCAGAGAGAGCTGCGAGATCCTGGATATCAGATAGCAAAAGCCTTCTGAGGACAGCTAGGAGCCTCGGTGAGGACACCCCAGTTGAGTGTTGAAAGCTGGAACAGGGTGTCTGGGAGAGGATACATCAGGAGCCTTGGAATTCTGGTTCTCTGTAAAGTTGCTTCCCCCAGGCATCAGGATGCAGGTTAGCAGCAGCCCCCGCCCTGCTGACCACTCCCCCTGTCACAGGAGTCGGAGCTCTGGCGCCTGCATCGGTGGGACCTGTGGTGGCGCCTGTGATGGCTCAGGCAGCAGCCGCTCTGCATGCTGGGGGTGAGGCAGGCCCCGGGGCTTGAAGCACAGCAGGAGGTGGCTGGGGGCAGACACTGTGCTGGGCTCTTCGGGGGACATTTGGGTGAGGGGCACTTGGGCGGGGGCTGGCACTGCTGCTGGCTCTGCTGACAGGACATCTGGTCTGGAGGGTAGTGAGTCTGAATAGATCAAGGAGAAAGGTCAGTGCCAGAGCTTGAAGACAGTCTGCTCTGTGAATGGCTTATGAAGTCCTTGCTCCTCTGGACTGAGAGAGACCAGCTGCTTCTGGAGCTATGACCTTCAGGAAGGACAATGGAAGCTGATCTCAAGTTCAATTCACCTGGTAGGACATTGCTGTCCACTTGCCCTCCTTCCAGAAAAGAAGGCTGGTATCTGCTAACTGGGCCCCAGTCCTCTATCTTCACAGAAATACTGAAGCAGACACACCCAATTGGAAAATGACTCCCAGAGATGGTGTCTGGGTGGGTGCGCATCTTTCAGGAAAAGAGTGGGGTGTGTGGAGAGTCAGGAACCTCGTGCATCTCACAGAGGTTGCTCACTCATCGTCCATCACCCTTCCCTGTTCCCAGCTGCCCTCCCAAGTCCCCTTCCTGCGATCTACACACCAGACACCCCTTCAGTCTTCCCTGCTGAAATCTGTGCTGTCTTTCCCAAATGCTCCCAGCTGAGGCTCTGTCCCCTGCCAGACACTCACCAGGTGCAGAGCAGGCAGGAGAGGCTGTCCCTGAGGAGGCTGTGTGTGAGAAGCCCAGGGCAGGAGCCTTTTATCCTGCAGGGCCCATGATGCATGGGCTGGGCACGTTGCTGCTTTCACAACAGGGGAGGTGACAGTCTGGCACATGCCCAGGTTTAGGTTTCCACTTCCCTCTGGGGACACCTCCACAATGTTCAATGGGCTGAACCCAGAAGCAGGATGGCTGTCCATGAGCCTCCCACGGGCTTCTGGGAGCCTGCCATGCCCTCTTTCCTTCTTTCCTTTCTTCCTCCTTTTGGTCTACATGGTTTGAAGCAGAATTTGTCTCATGTCCTTTCCTGATAATGGGTATGACTGTGACAGAATTCTTTGTTGAGTTCATATGACATGAAGCCAGGTCTAACAGGACAGAAACACAAACAAGTAAGTAAATAAATCATGAAACATCTCAAGTGATCAGTTTTGTAATATAATCCACATGAAGTCCCCAGGCTGCCCAGTGGCCATGGCCTTTCGATGCAGTCTCACGCAGATCCCCTGGCAATGAGGTGCCTGGGCAGGTGGTGAGGAACCACGTGGAGACCCTGTGTGGGGCCCGTTGGATGACCTTGTGGAGCCCAGGAGGCTGCATAGAGTTTGGACATGAAGGTCAAATCAAGTTAGCTTTTGATGAAGAAATAAGTACATTCTACAGAGCTGAAAATATCTTGTTCATTTTTAATAAATTCATAAAACTGAAAACTACTTGCACAATTGATTGTAATATACCATATTTGAGGAAAAAATATAAATAGGACTGAAAATTACCTTTGATTCAGGTATAATTTAAGTGCTTTTAGATGTTAAAATATTATGATACCAAAGTTTTATGTTTTCTTTTCTTTCTTTCTTTCTTTCTTTTTTTTTTTTTTTTGAGACAGAGTCTCAGTATGTCACGCTAGGTAGAGTGCCATGGCATCACAGCTCATGGCAACCTCCAACTCTTGGGCTTAAGTGATTCTCCTGTCTCAGTTACCCAAGTAGCTGGGATTACAGGCACCTACCACAACGCCCGGCTATTTTTGTTGTTGTAGTTGTAGTTGTCATTGTTGTTTGGCAGGCCTGGGCCAGGCTTGAAGTTGCCAGCCCCAGAGTATGTGGTTGGAGTTCTAACCACTGAGCTATAGGCGCTGAGCCAAAAGGTTTATATTTTTCTCTTATAGAGAAAAATGTTCACGTGTTATCATTTACTGGTAAAAAGCTACTGATACCACCTAATTGCTCTGGTTAGAGTTTCCAGAATAATGGTGGAAACAATTGGTGAGAGTGGGCATTTTGTTTTGTTCCTAATCTTAGAGGAAAAGCTTTCAATTTTCCACAACTGAGTACAATGTTAGCTATGGCTTTATCATATATAGCTTTCTTTTGTTGGGGCACAACAGCTCTCCCTGTATCCCAGACATTTTGGTATATTGTATTTCCATTTCATTTATCTCAAAGTATATTTTGGTTTTCTATTTGAATTCTGTGACCCATTGGTTGTTTAAGAGGATGTTAGATTTCTCCTGTTATTGATTTCTGGCTTCATATCATTGATTAACTTATATAATTTCAATCTTAAATTTGTTAAGACTTGTTTTACGGCCTAGTATATCATTTATTTTGAGAATGTTTTGTATGCACTTGAGAAAAAAAGTGTACTCTGTGGCTGATGGATAGAATCTTGTCTATATACCTGCTAGGTCAATTTGGTCTAAAGTATAATTCAAGCCCAGTGTTTGCTTAATTTTCTGTCTAGGTGATCTGTTTATTGTTGAAAATGAAGTACTAAAGTCTCTTTTCCTTCAGATAATTTAATAATTGCTTTTTTGCATAGATGCTCTCATGTTAGGTATATAAATATTTATAATTGCTATGTCCTTTGATTATTTAACCCCTTTATCATGATATATGGCTTTCTCTATAATTATTTTTATAGTTTTTGACTATAAAAAAAGCAGTAAGTCTAGCTATCACTGCTCTTTTTGTTTCCATATGTGTGAAATACCTATTCCCATCCCTTTACTTTTAGGCTATTTGTGTTCCTACTAGTATAGTGAGTCTCTTGTAGGCAACATATGATTAGATCTTGCTTTTTTTAAAAATCTATTCAGGCACTCTAGTCTTTCAATTGGATAATCTCATGTCTTTCAATTAGATGATTTAATACATTTCTATTCAAGGTAATTATTGATAGATAAGGACTTACTGCTGCCATTTTTAAAACTGATTTTTAGGGGTGGGGCTTGTGGCTCAGTGAGTAAGGCACCAGCTCCATATACCGAAGGTGGCAGGTTAAAAGCTGGCCCTGCAGAACTGCAACAAAAAACTAGCTGGGCGTTGTGGTGAGAGCCTGTAGTCCCAGCTGCTTGGGAGGCTGAGGCAAGAGAATCACTTAAGCCCAGGAGTTGGAGGTTGCTGTGAGCTTTGATGCCACAGCACTCTACCGAGGGTGATAAAGTGAGACTGTCTCTACAAAAAAATAAATAAATAAATAAATAAATAGAAAAAAAAGATTTTTAGTTGTTTCATAGACTTTTTGTTTTTTCTTCATTTCTTGCCATCTTTCTTGTGATTTGATGATTTTCTTTGGTGGACTTCTTTGAATATTTTCTTTTTATATTTTGTGCATCTACTATAGGTTTTTGCTGTTTGGTTACTATGGACTTATATAAAACACTTAAATTTAAAACAGGCTGTTTGAACTGAACTTTAGTCACGAATGTAAACTACATTTTCACTCTCTCCCCATCCATCCTTTATACTTTTGATATCAAAATTGACCTTCTTTTTGTAACTTGTATCCCTTAATAATTTATTGTAGCTACACTCATTTTAAAATTTTGTCTTTTAAACCCTCATACTAGAGATAAAATTGCTTTGTACATTGCCCTTACAGTTTTAGAGTACTCTGAATATGACTGTGTATTACTTATATCATTGAGTTTTTCACTTTTGTTATTAGTCAGCAACCTTGTGTTTTAACTTAAAGAACTCCTTTCAGTCCTTTGGAGCAAGCCTAGTGATGCTGAAAGAATTGGAGAAATCTTGGTCAAAGGGTATAACATTTCAGTCAGACGGGAGAATTTTATTATATAACATGATGACTATAGTTAATAACAAGTTACTGTGTTCTTGAATATGCTAAGAAAGTAGGTTTTAAGTTCTTACCACACAGAAAATGAAAAGAGTGTAAGATAATGGCTATGTTAATTAGCTCAATTTAGCCATCCTACAATGTACACATGCATGAAAACATCAGCATAAATTTACAGCATAAATAAGGGCATATCTTGGAGATATTGGGGGATAAAGCAAATATTGTAATAAAGCAAGTCATAAGTTTTTTGTTTTTTTCCAGTGCATATAAAAGTTATATTTACACAATTCTGCAGTCTAATTTGTGTGTAGTAGTATTATGTATAAAAACAATGTATGCACCTTAATTTAAAGATTGTTAAAAATTTGATACAGAAACACAGAGCAAGTGTATGCTGTTGGAAAAATGATGCTGATAGACATGCTGAATGTAGGGTTGCCACAACCTTTGAATTATATTAAATATAAGTGCAATAAAGTAATGCATAATAAAACTAATATGTATTTCTATACAATATTCTTTGTCAACTAAAAATAAAGTAAAATAAAAAATGAAGACTGAGCAGACATGAAAGCTCAGCCCAACTTCTCCTGTCACCATCAGAAGGCCTGTTCCTTGTGTCCTAGAAGTGTGCATACCCTCATATGTGTCTTGAAAGAACTTGTTATCACTAATTCAAAAGAAGTAAATTTAAATTGGGGATAAAAAGAAGATGTAACCTTTGCTTTTAATGTAGTGCCTAAAGCCAGGTAGGCTTTATAGAAAATTAGAAACATTTTCTATAATGAAGTTTTATTTAATATCATTTTATTAAATTTAAACATGTGACTATTAAAATCTGAATGATAATTTCTTTTAATTTTGTTAAATGTAATGCATTTTTTTTTTTTTTACTATTTCTGAGGTAAAATTCAACTAAGAATACAGCTAGAGTACAAAATTAAATCTAGTGGGATTATAGCATTCTATTTACATGAAACAGACTAACTGGTGTTTATGCTGTGGTGTGAGGTACATTCACAACCCCCACTACTGTCAACCTCATGACTATCAAACATTTTAACGACATTGTCCATTATTATTCTTTGCACAATTCTTCTTCATGTTTGGAAATACATAAAACCACTTCCATCTCTCAATGTCTACAGTCTTAGAGTGAATAGTATACATCCTGCAGTCGGGCAGACAGACACACAATATTCCTCCCTCCTCCTCTTCATGCCAGGTGTGAGCCTTGTCACCTCTGGACTGTATGTCCCTTCTCCACTCTAGTTCTTCCTCCAGTGTCCAGCCTGCAACGTGGAGACCTCGAGGGCCTCTCTGGATCCTTTCTGTCTTGGACAGGCGTTGGCTCCAACCCTCCACCCGATACACCCACATCACACTCCCACAGGCCGATGGTCATGTCCAGCTGTCACTCTCAGGGGACAGCGGAGTGTCCATCCCTCGGGGGTGTGTAGTGCAGTGGAGGACATCTCATCAGATCCAGTATATTTACTTTTCCAAGTGAAGGCTGCAGAGTACTCAGACGAAGATACATGTGTGTGTGTCTCTGTGAATGAATGAGCTAAGTTGACTAGCCGGTCCGGGGTGGACCAGGGCAGGAAGCACATTGGCAGTTTCAAGGACATCCTGATTCCGCCTTATTAGAACTTTAGGCACGTATCCAGGAACACTCTGCAGGTTGGTGACTGGGAAGTGTCTGGCTGTCGCCTCCCCGGGTGTGACAGTGGCAGCATGCCCAGGCCATGAGTCATGGGCTCTGCACAGGATAAAAGGGCTCCTGCTCTGGGCTCCTCATCCGCAGCCTCCTCAGGGACAGCCTCTCCTGCCTGCTCTGCACCCGGTGAGGGTCTGGCAGGGGACAAACCCTCAGCTGGCAGCGAGTGGGGAAGACAGCACAGACCTGAATGCCAGAAAGAGGCCCATCCACCCACAGTGCGTCCGGGTGGGGGAGGTGGTGGGGAGAGGAACCTCCGCGGCCCCTGTCAGGGGGCTGTGGCCACAGAGGCGGCAGGCGCTCAAGGTTTTCTCCTGTTCTGGTTCTGAGCATGCTGTCAGGGGTGCGCATAAATTTGTCCGTCATCCTTGAGGATGGTTTATCCAAATGCGTGTGCTCCCCTCCGCCCTGGAAGCTCTGGTGGTGCAGCTCCAGAGAAGAGGCCAGAGAAGACCAATGTCCAGCTCAAGGCAATCAGGCAGAGGGGCTCCCTCTCACACAGCTTTTCAGTTGATCGCATGAGGCCACTTATGCCTCAGAGGGCAACCTGTCTTACTCAGTCTACTGTTCAATGTTAATCTGATCCTGAGCACCCTCAAACACAGCCAGAAAAATGTTTGACCAAATGTCCGGGCACCCCTAGCCCAGTCAAGCTGACATAAAATTAATCATCATACTTCTCCTGACCCCCTTCTATCTTAATGAGCCATATTGGCTCACAGTGATGTGATTTACTATAAGACATTTTAAAATTTACTTTACCTGGCTCGGTGCCTGTAGCTCAGAGGCTACGGTGCCAGCCGCATATACTGGAGCTGGCGGGTTTGAACCCAGCCTGGGCCTGCCAAACACGATGACAACTACAACTGAAAAACAAACAAACAAAAATAGCTGGGTCTTGTGGCAGGTGCCTGTAATCCCAGCTACTTGGGAGGCTGAGGCAAGAGAATCGCTTAAGCTCAAGAGTTGGAGGTTGCTATGAGCTGTGATGCCACAGCACTCTACCAAAGGGCAATAAGGTAAGACTCTGTCTCAAAAAAAAAAAAGAAAGAAAAATTACTTTATCTTGTAAATGTTTGATTCTTTGTCTTGGTTAAGATGCTTTCTTTATGTCCTTAGTTTATACACCTAGTTTTAAGACGTTCTGCTAAGATTTCATTTGCTTGCTGTTCTATTTCCTCATTTGTTAACATATTCATTTTTCTTGTGAAACATGGCATATATACAGAAGAATAAAGAAAGTATGTTTATGCAATTTAAAATAAACCTGTGATATCACAATCGAACAGAGGGAACACTGCCAGAACACCAGAAGTCCCCTATGTGCCCCAAGGCATACCTCCTCTGCCAGAGTAGATTTACAACTTTAAGGTTTTTATTATACTTTTGCCACTGATGTGTGCATCCCAGTTGAGTTTTTAAGTTTTGTAAACAAGGAGTCACATGTTTACATGATTACTTTTCTCTTTGTTTTATGAGGGTAACTTGCTGTTATGTGTATCTGCACTTTATTCATTTTCATTATTGAATACAATGTTACATTTTATAACTATCCCAAAACTTAGTTAACTATTCTATCATTCATGGAAATTTAGTTTGTTCCTGTATTTGACTAATAGTTCTCATTATACTATGAATATTTTGTATATATGAATTCTAGGACATATTTGGAAACATTTTTCTCTAGGAGTTTGAGTAAGTGTATTTCCAACTATCTAGATAACAACAGACTGTTTCCAAAGTAAATGCACCAATATTTTCCCCAACCAGCAATAAATGAGGATTCTTTTTGCTCTACATCTTCATCACTAGTGGTACTGGTAAAATGTTTTAATTTTGCTAATCCAAAATTTAAAAATAAAATACACAGGATATCATAATCAAAGTACGAAATAAAACATTGCCAGGACCCCAGAAGTCACCTGTGTTCCAGAATATCTTATTCTCTTTATAAATGGCATTTTTGATTATCTATGAAGCTGATAAATTTTTTCATTGCCCATGTGAAATGCTTCTTTTGTTACATGTATTTCAGATCCTTTGTTTGTGTTTCAATTATGTTGTCTCTCTTTTGTAACAGTGAGTAGGTGTGTTTTCTATAGTATGGTATCAGACTTTTATTAGTTATATGTAATGCAAATATCTTTTGACACTCTGGTTAGCTGATTTATTTAATATCATTAAATTTCCTTTTGAAGAACATAAATTCTTAATTTTTATGAAGTCAAATTTATTGTATCTGTTTTTCCCTTTATGAATAGGGCTTTTTTTTGGGGGGGGGGTAGTAGCTTCATTAGTCCTTCCTTCTCAGAGGTTCTGAAGGTTTTCTTCTCTGTAATCATACAAAAGCTTTCTTGTGTCTCCTTCATATTTTGTTTTTAATTTATCTAGTACTGATTTTAGAGAAGTATAGTTTTTTTCTCTAGGGACATCCACTTTTTCTAGAACCATCCACTCACATCTTTCTGTTTATCACTGATATGCAGTGTCACCTGTGCTCTGGGTCAGAGGCACCAGTGTGAGTGGGTCTGTGTGTAGGCATTCTGTCCCGCTCCGCTCGGTCCTGCTCAGCTCGGTCCCGCTCCGCTCGGCCCCACCCCTCTCCGTCCCGCCCCTCTCGGTACAGCTCCGCTCCGCCCCGCTCCGCCCCGCCCCGCTCCGTCCTGCCCGGCTCGGTACTGCTCCGCTCCGCCCCGCTCCGCACCGTCCCGCTCTGCTCCATTCTGCTCCGCTCGGTACTGCTCCGCTCCGCCCCGCTCCTCTCCGTCCCGCTCTGCTCCATTCTGCTCCGCTCCGCCCCGCTCCGCTCGGTACTGCTCCGCTCCGCTCCGTCCCCTTCTGCTCCATTCTGCTCCGCTCCGTCACGCTCCGCTCGGTACCGCCCCGCTCCGCCCCGCCCCGCTCCGTCACGCTCCGCTCGGTACTGCTCCGCTCCGCCCCGCTCCGCTCCACTCGGTACTGCTCCGCTCCGCCCCGCTCCTCTCCGTCCCGCTCTGCTCCATTCTGCTCTGCTCCGCCCCGCTCCGCTCGGTACTGCTCCGCTCCGCCCCGCTCCGCTCCGTCCCGTTCTGCTCCATTCTGCTGCGCTCGGCAGCGATCCGCTCCGTCACGCTCCGGTAGGTACTGGTCCGCTCCGCCCCGCTCCGCTCCATCCCGCTCCGTCCTTCTCCCCTCGGTCCCGCTCCTCTCGGTCCCGCTCCTCTCCGTCCAGCTCCTCCCCGTCCCGCTCCACTAGGTCCCGCTCCACTCGGTCCCGCTCCACTCGGTCCCGCTCCGCTCCGTCCTTCTCCACTCCGTCCCGCTCCACTCCGTCCCGCTCCACTCGGTCCCGCTCCGCTCAGTCCTTCTCCACTCGGTCCCGCTCCACTCCGACCCGCTCCACTCTGTCCCGCTCCACTCGGTCCACCATATTAACAGAAGCAAAAACAAAGATCATATGATCCTCTCAATAGATGCAGAAAAACCATTTGCACCCTTTTCTAATTAGAACACTGAAGAGTATAGCTATAAGTGGCACATTCCTGAAACTGATCAAAGCTAAGTATGACAAACCCACAGCTAATATTTTACTGAATGGAGTAATATTGAAAGCTTTTCCTCTTAGAACTGGAACCAGACAAGGTTGTCCTCCGTCACCATTAATGTTCAATGTAGTGCTGAAAGTTCTTACAATTAGGCATGACAAGGAAATAAAGGACATCAAAATGGGAGCAGAGGAGGTCAAACTCTCCCTCTTTGCTGATGATATGATCTTATACTTAAAGAACCCCAAAGATTAAACCACAGACTCCTGGAAGTCATCAAAAAATACAGTAATGTCTCAGGATATAAAATCAATGTCCACAATCAGTAGCCTTTGTATACACTAATAACAGTCAAGATGAGAGGCTAATTAAGGACACAACTCCCTTCATCATAGCTTCAAAGAAAATGAAATATCTAGGAATATACTTTGAAAAGAAGGTGAAGGACCTCTATAAAGAAAATTATGAAATCCTGAGAAAGGAAATAGCAAAAGATATTAACAAATGGAAGAACACACCATGCTCATGGCTGGGAAGAATCAACATTGTTAAAACGTCTATACTTCCCCAAACAATCTACCTATTTAATGCCATCCCTATTAAGATATAAACGTTATACTTTCAAGATTTGGAAAAAATGATTCTGCATTTTATATGGAACCAGAAAAAAACCCATGTAGCTAAGGCAGTTCTTAGTAATAAAAACAAAACTGGGGGCATCACCATACCAGATTTTAGGCTGTACTACAAAGCCATAGTGGTCAAGACATCATGGTACTGACACAAAAATAGAGACATAGACATTTGGAATCCAATAGAACATCAGGAAATGAAACTAACATCTTACAACCACCTAATCTCTGATAAACCAATCAAGAACATACCATGGGGGAAAGATTCCCCCACAATAAATGGTGCTGAACCATTTCAAATGGGAGAACTCACCTTTCTCCAGTCACAAAAATTGATTCAAGATGGATAAAGGACTTAAATTCAAGGCATCAAACAATAAAAATCCTGAAAGAAAGCATAGGAAAAACACTGGAAGATAATCAACCTGGGGAAGGATTTCATGTAGAAGACTGCCATGGCAGTTACAACAACAAAAATAAACAAATGGGACTTAATTTGTTTGAAGCTAAGAAGCTTCTGTACAGCTACGAAGATAACAACCAAAGCAAATAGACAACCTACACAATGGGAAAGGATATTTGCATATTTTGATTCAGACAAAAGCTTGATAACTAGGATCTATACAGAACTCAAATTAATCCACATGAAAAAAGCCAACACTCCCATATATCAATGGGCAAGAGATATGAATAGAACCTTCTCTAAAGAAGACAGATGAATGGCTAACAAACATATGAAAAAATGTTCATCATCCCTAATTATTAGAGAAATACAAATCAAAACCACCTTGAGATACCATCTAGCCCCAGTGAGAATGGCCCACATCACAAAATCTCAAAACTGAAGACGCTGATGTGGATGTGGAAAAAAGGGAACACTTTTACACTGCTGGTGGGCCTGCAAAGTATACAACCTTTTTGGAAGGAAGTATGGAGAACTCTCAAAGAACTCAAGCTAGACTTCCCATTTGATCCTGCAATCCCATTACTGGACATCTACTCAGAAGGAAAAATATCCTTTTGTCATAAGGACACTTGCACTGGAATGTTTATTGGAGCTCAACTTATAATCGCCAAAATGTGCAAACAGCCTAAATGCCCACCAATCCAGGAATGGATTAACAAGCTGTGGTATATGTACACTATGGAATACTATTCAGCTATTAAAAGAAATGGAGACTTTATAGCCTTTGTATTAACCTGGATGGAAGTGGAACACATTATTCTTAGTAAAGCATCACAAGAGTGGAGAAACATGAATCCCACGTACTCTATTTTGATATGAGGATAATTAATGACAATTAATGACATGGTGGGGGTGAGAGAAGGGGAGAGCAGAGCGAGAAAGTATGAGGAAGGAGTGGGGAAAGGAACAGCAGAGAGAGGGAAGGAGTGAGGGAGGTGGGTTCTTGGTGTGTGCCACACCTTTTGGTAGCAAAACACGATTGTAAGAGGGACTTTATGTAACAAATACAATCAGTGTAACATAATTTCTTGTACCCTCAATGAATCCCCAACAATAAAGAAAAACAAAAGTAAGACAACAATGAAATCTGCTGCATTGCTTGACTCTTCCTCGTAGCATGTGGTGCTGTCTGGTATCATTTTATCCATAGTAGAACTCTTTTAAAAATGAAAGTCAGTCCTCCCAAATCCTGATGCTGCTTAATCAGTCAACTAATTTTATGTAATGCTGTAATTCCTTTGTCATTTCAACAACGTTCACATGATCTTTATCAGGAGTATATTTTAGCTCAAGAAATCACTTTGTCCATAAGAAGCAACTCCTCATCCATTCAAATTTTATGTATTTATTTATCTGAGACAGAGTGTCACTCAGGCACTCTGGATGGAGTGCTGGGACACCATAGCTCACTGCAACCTCAAATTCTCGGATTCAAGTCATCCTTCTGCCTCAGCCTTCTGGGAGGCAGGTCTAGCTGCTTGGTCATAATGCCCTTTATTTTTAGGGATAGGGTCTTGCTTTTGTTCAGGCTGGTCTCGAACCCGTGAGCTCAAGAAATCCACTCTCCTCGGACTCCTAGAGTGCTGGGATTATAGGTGTGAGCCACTGTGTCTGGACCCATTCAAATTTTATTATAAGATTGCAGCAGTTCAGTTATATCTGGCTCCACTCCAGATTCTAGTTCTCTTGCTGTTTCCACCACATCTGCATCTGCTTCCTCTACTGAAGTTTTGAGCCCTCAAAGTCTTCCATGACAGTTATAATAAACTTCTTTCAAACTCCTATTAGTGTTGATAGTTTCACCTCTTCATAGATATTCTTAATGCTACCCAGAATGGTGAATCCTTTTTAGATGGTTTCCAATCTACTTCCTCCAGATCATCAGAGGAATTACTATCTATGTCAGTTATAGCCTATGACACACATGATTAATATTTGAATGATAAAACTTGAAAGTAAAAATTATCCTTTGATCCATGGACTTCAGGATGGATGTTGTATTAGCAAGCATGAAGAAGTTCTTGGGTGGCCAGGTGCATTGTCAATGAGCTATAATATTTCAAAAGAAATTTTTTGTTCTGAGTAGTAGATTGCAAAGTGGTATTAAAATGTTCAGTAAACCATGTAACAGATGTGCTGTGATCCAGGCTTGTTGTGCATTTATAGAGCACAGGCAGAATAGATTTCATAATTCTTTATTTTATTTTATTTTATTTTTAGAGACAGAGTTTCACTTTATTGCCCTCCGTAGAGTCGCGTGGTGTCACAGCTAACAGCAACCTCAAACACCTGGCCTTAGGTGAGTCTCTTGCCTCAGCCTCCGGGAGAGCTGGGACTATAGGCGCCAGCCAGAATGCCCAGCTATTTTTTTTGTTGCAGTTTGTCAGGGGCGAGGTTAGAACCTGCCACCCTCCGCATATGGGACTGAGCCATAGTCACCACCTGATTTCATAATTCTTAATGGCTCAAGGATTTTTTTGAATGGTAAGTGAGCACTGGCTTCAACTTAATGTCAACAGCAGCATTAGCCCCTAACAAGAGAGTCAACATGTCCCTTGAAGCTTTGAAGCTTGCCACTGCCTTCTACTTTCTAGCTGTGAAAGTTCTAGATTTCATCTCCTTCCAGTACAAGGCTATTTCATCTACATTGAAAACCCTTTGTGTAGTGTAGCTGCCTTCATCAATTGCCTTAGCCCGATCTCAGAGATTACTTGCTGTAGCTTCTACATAAGCACCTGCTATTTCACTTTGCACTATGGAATACATTTTTCCATCCTTTCATCTTGAGTCTGAATGAGCCATTATGGGTTAGAGATGTTTTCTGGAGACAGCCTATACTTGGATTTTTTTTTTCTTTAATCATTGGGTACAGTGCTGTGGCATCATCATACTTCATAGTAACCTCAAATTCGTGGGCTCAAGTGAGTCTTTTGTCTCAGCCTCTGGAGTAGCTGGGACTACCGGTGCCCACCACAAGGTCCAGCCAATTTTAGGGATGCGGTCTTGCTCTTGCTCAGGCTGGTCTTGAACCTGTAAGCTTAGGGCAATCCACCTGCCCAGGGCCTCCCAGAGTGCTGGGATTACAGGCATTAGCCACTGATCCCAGTCTTCTGTAGTGAGTTTTAAATTTTTTTCACTGAAGCCTTGGCTGAGTCTCAGGGCCTGACAGGAGTGCTGGGGCCTCAAGGATGGAGCCTGGGGGCACAGCCACAGCCTGGAGGCAGGGCAGGAGCTACTTCAGGGGCTGTGGGACTGGGCTGCGGGAACACAGGGAATGGAGGACTGCAGGGCAGGCAGCCCAGGGGTTGTAGGGAGGTGCTGCAGAACCCAGCAGCTGGCTGAGCCCTCCCCCCTTCCAGGTCCCCCAGGCAGTCCCACAAAGCTTCTTGGATGGCATCTATGTTGTCTGTGAGACAAGTTCTACTCTAACCCTCTGTGGGGGAGGACATGCAGCTCCCAGTCACTGCGTGAGAGTGTCCTCTGCCTGTCTTTCTTCCGCCCAGCTGTGACAATGCAGAGGAGTCTGCAGCAAAGCCCAGCCCCTGGGAGCCTGGCCCCTCTGCCTGACAGCTGACAATGGCATCAAATGAAGAATCTCAGGAACAGAAACTGCCACCTCCTGCTGTGCCCACTCTCCAGCCCAAAGTTGCTGCGCAGACCTCAGGTAGCTCCCTTGTCAAAGCGGAGGAGGTCTGTGCTTATGTGGGGGGATCTCACAGTGCAGGTCGCAGCGCCCCAGGGCTTGCTCTTCCTGCCCTTCCTACCTGTGGAAGCTTCCTGGGTACCTTCCGACTGCAGTATGGACTGCTCCTTTCTGAGTATCCCCCGTTGCCTTTCTGTTGACTTAGGACTCTCTTTCTAAGGAGGCCCCAGCACCCACCTGCCCCTCTTGATCCTGTCCTTGAGAATAGCCCACACAGGCTGCTTCAAGTCAGCCATTTCCCTTTGTACTTTCTTTTAAATAAAGAAACCTCATGCTATTTTTCTGAAAGCCCCTCTCCTTTTTTTGTTTGGTTTTTTGTTTGTTTATTAATGTATTACTTTGGTGTTATGTGAATTGGCCATAAAACATAATTGTGTTTCATGTGACTTGATACTTGAAAAATCATCCTGTGTTCAGCCACATTAATGTCTCCTATGATTATTTTTAGGATTATATTTATGCTTTTCTACTGATTGAAATTTAAAACTTGTCTTATTATCATTGCCTTAAAAATCCACTAGAAAATAGTACCAAGAATATGAAATGAGAAAGTAATCCAGGGCTCCACAAATGTAAGAAAACTCATGGGTAGAAGACTGAGAGGAAAGAGCTGAGCAGAGGCAGGGGTGGGGGAAGAGGGCAGGGAGCCTCTCATCCCAGGAGCAGTGGCCAAGGTGAGGTACTCAGGGAGAGACCACTCGTTCCGCCTGTGAGAGGGACATAGGCAGAGCAAAGTGGCTTTGGAGGACCAGGAAGGATGAGGACAGTGCATTCCAGGTAAACACAGGGCCAATGAAAAGCATGCCCAGGGCAAAACAGAGTTTGTATGTAGAGGATTGGGATGTGGAGTTAGAGAGAGCCCTGAGCACAGAGAAATCACATTGTTCTCGCCTCCCTTCTTGGATGAGGAAATAGCCAGCCGTCTGGCATTTTCCCTCTAATTCCTTCTAATCCATCCTTTCCCCCATCAAAGTAGGCTCCTCTGTGTGGAAGTGCTTGCACACGTATAAATGTTTATTTTTGCTTTATTATAAGAAAATGTGATTTTTGTGGGAATCTGGAAAATATGTAGAATACAAAATAGAAATAACTAGCAACTTATGTCCAACAATAACTCTAGAAGACATTGTTCTCCTTCTATTTGTATTTTTATATGGCTTTGAGTATAAGATTCATATGATCTTGATCCGTTCACTTACTTTATATAAGTGGCAGTTTTTATTCTTATCAAAACACTATGGAAACTTAGTTTCAAATTTTAATCCATTTTCTTCTGTGAAGCCTGCTGTGGTATGAAAAGTTTTATATGTTGGAAACTTTATTTCCAATAAAACAGTATTAAGATGTGGGTCCTTTAAGAGGGGATCAGGTCCTGGGAACACTGCCTTCATGAATGGATTAAGGGTGCTCTTGCCACAGTGAGCTAGTTAGTTCTGGAGAGAGGAGTGAGTTGTTATGAGAGGGAAGGCCCCCTGCTTCTCTCCGCCTGCTCACTGTCCCACCTTCACTTCCGCGGTGCCGTGATGCAACCCCAAAGACCTCACCATATGGCCTTGCCATGCCCTTGGATTTTGCAGCCTCCAGTACCATGATCCAAATAAATTTTTATTCTTTATAGATTATCCAGTCTCAGGTCTTCTGTTTTAGTAACAGAAAGTGGACTAAGACAGCACCATACAATGCAAAAAGCATGAGGCATACACACGTAGATGCGTACACACAGACACGTACACACACAGGCTACACCTTCTGGGATGCTAGGGTGCAGAGAAAACCCACAGACTGAGTGACGTATGAGCGCGGCAAAGGTGACTGAGTCACAGAACCTGCATGGGCAGCTGTAAGGGCCACAGAGAACCTCAAGGGTGGAGGAGGGTGGAGGAGTCCTAGCTATGCCATTCTCAGAAACCACGAATGCCCATTTTCAGGATGGGGCTCCACAATGAGTGGGAACGTATTCGAACAGGACTAAGATTAAGCAGGGGTGTTTGCGAGGCACTGCAACTGCTCAGGAAGCAGCCTCTTACGTAATAAAGGGAGTGGGACCTCTGGGAATACAGAAGTGAGTCCCTGGTGGTAATGGCTAGTGGAGTTTTGGAGCTCAAGGGGCGAGTGTGTGGGAACTCTAGATGGGGTGTCAGAATAGTTCAGATTGTATATGAAACCAGCACATTGTACCCCTTGATTGCACTAATGTACTCAGCTATGATTTAACAATAAAAACAATAAAAAAAAAAAGTCATCTCTGGAACCACATTCCACCCTGGAAGTCCAAGTCATGGCTTCCTGTCCTTCACTGTAGCGACAGAAGGGGGAGCCGTTGAGCAGAGAAACCTGGGAACATTCTTGCCTTCTCAACCTCAAACCCCGTGGCAGAAACCTCTTGCTAAAAGGTGATACAGAAAAATCTGTTTTTTCAGACATGTGTAACAATGAAAGGAATAAATACATAAATCATGAGAAATTATAAAAACCTTGCTTTAAAGTACACTGAAAGTCTACTTAACAAAAATGCATGGGAGGGAGATGTTACTACAATGAAAAGAATAGCCTCCCATTCCAACATGAATGTTAAGATTTTCATCAAACAGTTGATATTATAAATACCATAAATAATGATGATGATAATAAAAATAACAAAAAGGAATATATGGCCACAAAATAGAAGTGAAATAATAATTGGTAGTACTCAGAATCAAAGCTGGAAAACAAATGACAAAACTATTAAGAATAAAGACCAAACTTTAGAGAGAACAGAGAAGAACAGTCACAACAGAAAACATAGTAAATGTTGAGGAGAAGAATGAAAAATAAAGACACAGAAATTTAAAACTTATAGAAGTGATTATGGAGATACGGTGGACAAGACCCGAAAAGGAGATCCAGTTGTATATATAGTGAGAATCCCCAGACAAGTAAACCAAAAACTAAGAGAAAGTGAATATTTTAAAATACAGTAAGAAACATCTTTTGTGAAGTATAGGAGGATCTGATTCCCTAGACAGTTTATTTTTAAAGTGTAATAATTTTACCAGAATATAAGACTCTTATTTAGTCAGACAGGGAACTCAAGTCACTGCAATGGGAAGAAAATCAGGCTTCCCAACAGCATCACTCAACGCCAGAGGTGATGGGTGATGGAATAACACTTGAGGATATTTCAGGAATGGAATTGCAGGCCAAGGAATCTGGATTCAGTTCAGCTGTCTTGAAAGTAGAATAGCAATGGACAAACACATTAACCTAGCAAGGGCTGAGGGATTTGGTCATGATGAGCTCTTCCCCAGGAAGTGACCAGAGATAACCTGAGGGTGTCAAAGGGAGTTTCAGTAAATGCAAAGGGGGGTGAATGTGAATAATAAATTCAAAGCACAACCAAAGTCTGGGAAATAGTGCCTAAAAATATTTACATAAAACAATGTGACTGATCTAGGATTAAGGAGTCATAGAGGGCATGAAGAGGACTGGGTCCCCAAGACACACTACCCGGGCATCAGAGAGGGTGTGGGGAGGACTGGGTCCCCGAGATACACTACCTGGGAGTCAGAGAGGGCGTGGGGAGGACTGGGTCCCTGAAGCACACTACCCAGGATCTCTTCTCTAAGTAAGAATTGTCTTTACTGAACCTCCCTTCTCCGGATTGTGGGTCCATGAGCACTCTTGTGACAACAGCACTTACTCTCACCTTCATAGACTAGATATGTTCTTGAAGGTGTATTTAGTCTCATAGTGTGTGTGTATGTGTTTCTGATTTCTTCTATCTTTCCATCTCCCCATCCTTACTGCCAGATGATTCTTGTTACAAGATGGCCGATTAAGGTTCAATTCTCACATTTTTCTTAAAAGGAGAAATACATAGAAAAAAGGAACAGGATAGGTCTTTTAATACCAACTTTATTGTGATATAATTGACAAATAAAAATTCAACATACACAAATCAGTGTGGCACACCATGTTAACAGAATAAATTATAAAAATCAGATGATCATCTCTATAGATGCAGAAAAGCATTTGACAAAATTCAGCAACCTTTCATGAAAAAAAAAAAAACCCTCAGAACTCTCTCAACAAATTAGGTATAAAGGAAATGAACCTGAGCACAGCAAAGGCCGTGCTGTGACCATTCTACAGCTAATATCATACTCAATTCTGAAAAGCTGAAAGGTTCTCCTCTAAGATTACGAAGAAGACACTTGTAGGTAACACCGTGGTCCTGAGAGTCCCAACCAGAGCAATTATGCAAAAAAAGGAAAGTAAGAACACATGCATCAGAAAGGATCAAGGGCAGCAGGTCCTCCTCACAGGGCTGCCCCAAAGCCCAGCAGTGACTTCTACTTTCAGGTCATTGGTTACTTCTGTAGGCAAAGGGATCTGCAACAAGGTTCTTACTTGAGCATGTTCCTAACCTAGAAATGCAGGGGTTCTGTATGCTAGGGAAAATACATAAAATTGAAAACTAACAATTCAATTTAGGTAGACATATATGAAATGCTTTACACCATAATGCAGCAGGCAATACTCTAATTACTTTGCCAATATCAATTCATTTTGTTTTTATAAAAATTCCCTGAAAAAGCTACTACTTCATATTATAATCTCCACTTAGGGATGGAGAAAGTAAGGACAAGAGCAGTTAACTAGTTCAACGTGACACAGCCACTGTATGCTGGAGAATCAAACTCAAGCAGTCTGGCTCCAGGATTGGGCTCTTAACCACTATTTCTACTGCCTCTTCCTCTTCTAGAAAAGATGGCTGGATCCCTGGTATCAGGTGGAACTGCTGCTTCACGGGCAGAGTCAGAGAAGTGTCGTCCAAGGTGAAAATTCATATAATATAGTGGTTCTCAACCTTCCTAATAGAGTGACCCTTTAATACAGTTCCTCATGTTGTGGTGACTCCCAACCATAAAATTATTTTCATTGCTACTTCATAACTGTAATTTTGCTACTGTTATGAATTGTAATGTAAATGTCTGATATATTTTCATTGTTACAAATTGAACATAATTAAAGAATAGTGATTAATCAAAAAAAACAGTATGTAATTATATATTGTGAAATATTTATTTCTAATTACAAATAAATGAAATTTTGTCATGAAGCATGGTGCAGCATGGGTAACATTCTTAATATAACGACAGTAAACTACATTGCTACATTTTGGGACAGTATGCATAAAAAGCCAACATCTGTGCGAAGGTTGAGATTGCTTCTTTCTCACTAGACCAGAAATTCTCAGGGAAGTCTTTGCAAGAGCACAACAAGGATCATCTTCCACTACAACTCTACTTCTGTATTTAGACTTGATAACTAACAAGATGGAAAACCCTATTTCACAAAGATATGTTGTTGGAAATGGAAGAAGTCTCAGACAAAACAGGATATGACTGCAAGCACTTGATCCAGAATTTCCTAACTGGTGTTACACAGAAATTAGTTCTTACTGCATCACTGTTAATAAGTTCAATGAACTCCTCTTGTGCTGTCTCAGGAACATCTTCAACTTTGACTGTGAATGGGCTTCTGGCAAGTGCAAGTGGGGTGTCAAGTAGATTTGGAAAGTATGATGAAATTTCTTTTGCAAGCATGTACAAGTGTTCTTTCACAGAAATTATCATCATAATCTTTTTGTCTGGTCATGTTCTTCAAAGAAAGCAGATAAGGGAGGCAACATGTAAATTTTGTTTTCATCCTTTTTTTTTTTTTTTTTTTTGCTAAAGTTGAAGTTTCATTCTGAATGATAGGATTTTTTCAGACAAATCGAGGCATGTTGCGTTTGGTCCTTGCAGTGATAAATTTAACTCATTCAAGATGGTAAAGTGTCAACCAAGTAAGCTTATTTTCTGCAGTTCACTTTTATCGCTGAAAAGTGCTTCAAACTGTGGTCTTTCTTTCTGATTAAAAAATGTTTTGAGTTCATCACGAAGCTCAAAAACACATTTTAAAACTTTTCCTCTTGACAATCATCTCACTTTAGTGTGAAATAGCTGAGCATTGTTCAAAGCATTCAATTCATTGCACAGTTGCTAAAACAGTCAACTGTTTAAAGTGCTCCCCTTTACAAAATTGACAGAGCTTATGACACTTTTCATTACTTCTTATAACTCTTGTGGCACATCTTCATTGCTAATATTTGCCGATGAATCATACAGTGAGTTCCAATGACTTTTGGTGACTCATTCAGTACCTAATGTTGAAATCCAGATTGACATCCTAGCACAGCTGGAGTACCATCTCTGCAAATACCACAGACCTTTTCCCAAGAGATCTTATGCTCTTTCAGAAATGGACCAACTCTGTCAAATACATCACATGCAGTAGTTGTCGCCTCAAGAGGTTTGCAAGAAAGAAACTCATCTTTAAAGTTGCCATCATTAATATACCTCACATAAACCAGTAACTGAACAGTTTGCAACGTCTGTAGATTCATCAAGCTGGATACTAAATATTGGAAGTGGAGCAGATTTAATTTCTTCGATTACTTGATCAAGAATATCAGCAGACATGTCATCTATTCTTCTGCAGACAATGTTGTAGGTTAAGGAAATTGCACTCAATTTCATAACAAACTAATTTCCGATTATAACTCGAACAATGCCTTTGTTTGCTGGCAACAGTAAATCCTCAGCAATGGTGTGAGGTTTCATAGCTCTGGCGATTCTGAATGCCACCAAATATGAAGCTTCAATGGCTGCTATGTTTTGTTTGTGGTACTTGCCACCAGTGTCAAGTCTGGCTTTCTTGAGTTCTTCAGCTTTGCTTATGAAATAGTTGGTATCCTTGCTGGCAAAGCTTGGATGCTTGCTATCAAAATGGTGTTTTAGTTTGTTTGACTTTATAGATTCGGCTGATAGAACTTCACAACAAATAATACGTTGCAGTTTCTAAACTCCTGCTGTAATTATTGAGGTAAAACAATACTGTAAAAAATCCTCACTATATTTTCCTTTCTTTTTTTCTTTTTTTTTTTTTTTAATTTTTTATTTTTGTAGCGACAGAGTCTCACTCTACCACCCTCAGTGGAGTGCCGTGGCGTATTTTCCTTTCTTAATGTTCTTCTCTACACAATCCATTGTCATGGGGTGATTTGCTAATGAAAATAATATGTAACAATAGCTTTAATAATACAAAAAGTGATGCATGGCATAGTTCAATCAATACAGTTCATTTAAGTTTCCTATGATTTACCATTCTCTGTGATTTTTTTTACATACCCATTACTATCACAAGGGGGCAGTATTCACATCAACCACAGCTGAATGTAAAAAGACCAATCAGCATCCAGATTAAGTTCCCATGGCACAGATTTTTTTTTTTTTTTTTGCAGTAGTTGATGATTTTACAGTACATGATTTTACATTGACCCAGTAATAATTCATGAAGTGTCGTTTTACCTCCAATACTGCTGCTTTCAACACAGCAGCTGCTCTCTACACATGTGTGACTGGTCTGCATAAGTACATTATGGCGCTAACCCTGTCACATACACCTGTATTTGTACCGGGTGTATTGACCCGATGGTGTCAGCATGCCGGGTACCCGTATGTGGGCGAATCTGCATGTGGGCGGACCCGCCTGGAGACGTATAGAGGAGCTGTATCTCAGTTTCTAAGATCATCGGAAAAATGTGCTTTCCGATGGTCTTAGGCAACCTCTGTGAAAGGGTAGTTCCACCCCCAAAAGGGATAGAGACCCACAGGTTGAGAACCGCTGATATAATACATTTACCCCCACTTTGCCACCTCCCTGTGTTCCAGCAGCAGTGAAGGCCCAGTGGACACCAGGGCTGGGATGCTCAGAAAGCTCTTGTGAGAGGCTGATTCACCATGAATGTTTTGTGCACTGTGGCACTCCCTAGAGGACACATCTGTCTCCTTATCGACAGGAGGAAACCATGAAAGGTGGTATTTAGGGTTACTATGCTCTTCACCGCCAGCCTACTCCAATCAATGACGATGGGGAGGTGTCCCTGAGCAGCCTCTCAGAGAGAGAGAAAGAGAAGCATCTGCAGAAGATGTGAAGCGTGTGAGGAAGCTCCAAGGACCTGCATTTAACTTCTTTCAGCTGTTCTAACAGTATTTTCATGGGCGAGGTCCCATGAAACCTTTTCAACTCAAGGGTTGAATTTTGTCTTTCAGCCAGCATATATGTTAAGATAGTTAATGACAGTTCCTTCAGAGCAATGACTCTGTGTTCTCCTGATCTAATAATGACAATTGTCCCTGCACGGCTATACATCTGCTTTACATCCTCAGATAGCCCAGATCAGACACAGACTATGCTATATAATGCTAGAAGGGACAGGGCGCTGGTGACTTGGGCCCTGGAGCTATTTCCATGGACTTAGCCTGAGAAATGCCCAATCAGGAGCCCTGACCCCAGCAGAGGGGCAGCTGGGGGGTCTCATGTCCTTAGATCTGATGGCTAACTTTACCAAAATCTTTTCCAAAATGTGTTGGGATAGTTTTATATGTGTGTAAAATAGCAGTAAATATTTTACTGATATTTAATTTGAGTCTTTAAAAGGAGGTGAACTTGGGATTAGAACTCAACTCCTGGGCTCAGAACAGTGGCTTACAACTGCACACAGGAGGGAAGCAAACTTGCTCAGAATTATTTCTTTGAGAGTCAGTTCTGTCGTTAGTCCGCTTTTGGCCTTCTCTACCTCACCTCCCTCATTGCTGCTCACGTGGGAGATGTCACTCCTATCCCACGAGTTCTCCCTGTGGGAGGCCTCTGCCTCCTGATCCTGCCTCTCTCCCAGAAGTCCCTAGTTGATTAATATTGTGTGAGAAGTGTGACAATCTTGTTCTAAGTTATCACATCATTGAATTTTCCTATTATTTTTCCTTTCTATTATTTACTGTGTTTACAATGCTTACTTGCGCAGGCATTAGTAAATGCTAAAGGTTTGAATTAAAATGCTGTAACATAGTTGAGAACATGCTGGGTGTTAATTTTTTGTGCATTGAAAAAGAAGACTGCATATGTTTATTTAAAAACTAACAAAACAGAGCACATCTCTATGCATGCATAACGCCAGTGTCCTGCAGGAGCACAGTGGGACAGCCACTGCTCTCATTCAGATACACTCTTGAGCACCCACCGCCTCCTCCATAAAGCCTTAACCACTGTCCTCACCTAACACTGATCTCTTCCTCTGTCGCTAGAATGATCAAAAGGTTTTATTTTAGGCTGTGTGTTATAGTCAATTGATTATCTCTTATAAAAATACTCCCCTGTGGACTCGATTCCCGGAAAATAGGAATCAAATGCTCTATTTTAGGGTCCTGGTATCATTTTAAAGACCAACTACTAAGAACCGCTGGTGTGGGCCCTTGAATTTCCCTTCAGTTGTGACCTACTGTTTTCTCTTGTGTTGAGGCTCAGAATCATTGCCTAACTTCTCAGGTGCCTCTGCTTCTCTCCCCAGTTCAATGGGAGTTAAGGTTTCTTTGTCTGTGCTTTCCACAGGATCGGGGCAGTACTTGTCACAGATGAAGGGCCAACACGTGTTTGAGGCTGTTTGTTGTAATGACTATTCCCTATAGCCCCTGATTTCATCCCTAATTCCATGAGACTCTTATCTGAATTTTAATGTCATGAGATTGAGGCATTGTTTACTGGAGAGACAGACAGGAGTATATTTTTCAAGATATTCTTGCCAGACAACTGTTTAAAAAATTCAGGTTAATATAATGGTACATATGATTAGGTTACTTTGTGATTCATAGGTAAAGTCCATGTTGCAGTTGAGCCCCTCACCTATTCCCAATAGGTAAGAGTTCACACACCTTTTCCCTCCCCTCTCCTCTCCTCTCTTCTTGAGTGTGTTTTTCCCTCATGTGGACTTGTAGTTGTTCACCTACTGGTTTCATATTAATATTGAACACACTGGATACTTGCTTCTCCATTCTTGTGATACTTTACTTAGGGAGATGTTTTCCAACTCCATCCAGGTAAATACAAAAGATGTAAAGTCTCCATTTTCTATGGCTGAATAGTATTCCATGGTATACATTTACCACAGTTTGTTTATCCATTGATGGACACATGGGTTTTTTCCACATCTTGGTGATTGTGAATTGAGCACAAATGTCCTTGTGGTAAATAATTTTTTTTTTTCTTCTGGGTAGATACCTATCTAGCTGGTAGATGGTGGGATCAAATGGATCAAATTCTTTGAGAATTCTCCATACTTCTTTCCAAAAAGGTTGTCTTAGTTTGCAGTCCCACCAACAGTGTGGAAGTGTTCCCCTCCCTCCACACTCATGCCAGGAGCTGCAACTTTGGGACTTCGTGATGTGGGCAATTCTCACTGGGGGTAGGTGATATCCCAGGGTAGTTTTGATTTGCATTTCTCAGATGATCAGGGACATGAGCATTTTTCATGTGTTTATTGCCCATTTATCTGTCTTTTTGGGAAAAGGTTCTGTTCATGTCTCTTGTTCAAAGATAAATGGGGTTGTTTGCCAGAGACCTCTTTCCCCACACCCACTCCCAACACATGCATTCTGAGCTGGTAGCAGGAATTATCACGAAGGCAGCAAGTTCCTGGTTCTCACAGGGAGGGAATGCAGGCTGGGAATTTAGTCCATTGTCTGTACAATTGCTACCACATTTATCATCAACACCAGCACCCCAACTTTGTCATCATTAAGCATCTATTTTTCATAGTAGATGTTTTTAAAAGTACCTTGTGAGTACATCTTGTGTGAATGTATTAACAGAGCTGGCCACTAAAGGGATCTTTCTAAAAGTAAGAGCAGCCCACACGTGATGATTTTCTCACTCTAGGTCTGTGGCTGAGGTTAAAAGGAATATGTATATATATATATATATTAACAGTGGGATGGATTTCTTTACATACTAATTTTCTTGTAAGCTGAGAAAAAATTAGCTTATTCTCTTAATGGTTAGCACAGTGTATGTGCCCATATCTGTGTCTGTGTCCACGGGTGTGTGCATGCACAGACAGAGAAACAGAGAAAGAGATGAGGGAGACAGAGGATTGATGGTGGACAAAAGTGAGGGAAGGAGAGTTTTTTTATTTTTAATTTATTTGAATTGTACATAATACATACATGACTTGCCATCTTTGTAATTTTAAAAATATTGCATATGTCAATGAATCCCCAACAATAAAAAAAAAAACAAGAAATGATAGGTGTAAAAAAAATATTGCATATGTTCATCACTACCTTTTAAAAAATTAATTTGTTTATTTTTATTTTTTGTAGAAATGGAGGTCTCACTCTGCTGCCCAGGCTACTGTCAAACTTCTGATCTCAAGCAATATTCCTGCCTTGGCCTCCCAAAGTACTGGGAGTACAGCTGTGAATCCCCACGCCTGGCCCTTGACCATTTTAAGTATAAAGTTCAGTGGTAATCAATACATTTTTATATTTTCTCTTTATCCCTCCTGCCCCTGAGGGAAAGAAAGATATAAGAAAGGTTGTAAGATTAGTAAAAATGAAGATAGGCTACAAGGCTCCTCATTGCAGAATTCCTGAGACAGGGCAGAGTCTTAGCACAACTTTCAACAAAAGTCAAGATGCTTCCATACATTTGACATCCCCACTTTCATAGGTCACTCCAAGTACAAATTTGCTAGTCTTTATGATTCAATCTGAGGAATTCTTAGATATGTGAAAGATTTAGATGCATTGACTAACAAAATCTATTAGTATTCCTACAGGTGAGCACATGGACTAGGCCTAATTAAAAGGAAGGGAAATGTTTACTTTGAGGGAATGGGCTGAGAACTAGGAGGTAATATGTTGGTAAGTATCTAATAGTGCAATTTTTTGTAAGGGGGTTGGGGAAAGACTTGCTTTGCTGCTAATTGCAGTGGTGTAAATGTTCCCACCATGTCTGATTTAAAGCTACCAAACTGTTGACACTAAACATACAGTTGAGAAGAGACTCACACTGGGCTTTATAGCTCACCACTGGGCTTGAGATCAAACATGGTGGGACCTGTTGGGAGGAAGAACCTGCTGACCACTGCAGGAATAAGTGTAGACCCCCTGTGACCCAAAGGCTCTTTGTCAGGGACAGATAAGGGCTCAGGAGAAGGGTTAGGAAGAAGGATACACACAACTTCCCAAGAAAGCAAATATCAGTGACAATAGCCCTGGAATCATCTGTTTCAATGATTTTCAGCCTGTGCGCTGAGGAACACTGGTGTGCTGTGAGAGGGTCTTAGGCATGCCATGAAAAGTTTTAAAGATTATTAATTAAATTATTTGTCAAAGATGTTCAAGGCATAGTAAGTATATTCCTTTTTTACTCTTTTTTTTGATCAACATAATTTAAATGTGGAAGTTTATAGGTTCAAGTATGCCATGAGATAAAAAAGGCTGAAAAATATTGCTCCAAATAGAAACCATGGATTTCCTAAAACTCAGCCACAGCTGAGGACAAAGTTATGACTTAGAGATTCCTCATATAGAACTGCCACTCCAAATTGCTCACGTCAAAACTTCTGGCCAAACACAGGCCATGTGCAAAAAACAAAGAGGCAAGGGTTGTCAGGAGGCCCCACACACACCATGCTGTGCTCCTTCCGGAAGCGCAGCTCATCTGAAACCCAACCCCAGGATCCCATATGAAATCCCCTGCTGCCTGCTCCTTATCTGTTTGGCCCCCTCAGGGACCAACTGTGGCTTTGTCTGAACCTAGGGTGAGTGCTCCCATGGGAATCCAGAGGTAGTTTTGAGCAGGCTGGAGATTCGACTGGAGAGTGATTCTGGGCAAGAGGAACAGTGAAGGGAGGAGGAAGAGGAGGAGCTGGGGATGGTAGACAGAGACAGAGGTTAAGAGTGAGGATTTGTTCTGGACGAAAGGGTTGTCTCTGTGGTCATACAGGGAAGTGGTCAGTGCCCTGCCAGTGGTTGGCCTGCTGGTGCTGAGCCCATTGCTGTGAGAAAGCTTCTCACTTACTATGCACTCTAATTTGTTTTATATATGTGTATGCATTAACAGATTTTCTATCCATTTCTAAACTCCATTTCTGGGTTGGTTTACATGGCTGGAATTTCAAAGTACTTAACATGTCCTTGAGTTGGCATGAGATATCTACTCCAGTATTTCAAAAGCTGCTTCATTTTTTAGTTCAGAAATCACTTATTAAGCACTTAACAAATAGCAAGGACTGTGGGAGGTTCTAGAGGCACAAAAGGGAAGAAGACATGCTCTTTGTCTCCAAGAGGTTTCTGTAGATGCCCATATTTCAGATGTTCCTCTCTCTTACCTTGAGGAAGGATTTTAAAATAGGAAAAAATGTAACAGCTCTGGATATTGAGTTTCTGTGGAGGTTTCTATTTTGCATTAGGTTTAGCAAAATCTCACCATGATGTTGTTCCAGCTGAGGGCCAGCCCCTCCCAAGTGCATCCCCAAGTGCCCCACCACTAAATGGCCCACAAAATGTCCTTCTAAGTGCACTCCCATCTCTTCCTGCTGCAATGTCAGTTCCAGGGGCTGCTGTGGCTCCAACTTTGGGGGCTGCTGCAGCTTTGGGGAGGGGGGTGTGGCTGCTGCCTGAGCCACCACAGGCTCGGTGATCTCTTAGATGTAGACACCAGAGCTCTGGCTACCATGGCAGTGGCCAGCAGTCTTGGGCCTTGGGCTGCTGCTCTGGGGGCTGCTGCTGACCTGGGCCATGGGGAGTGCTGAGGAGCAGTACTGGAAGAATTAGAGGGTGAAATACATATGGCAGGAGGTGTTAATGCCTTTCACTTCTCACCTACCCTCTGCCCCATCAGGTGAATCAACAGCATGATCTGTTCAGAAGCCATCTTGCCTCTAGGACTTGGACTTGCATTCTTTAGTCTTCTGTCAATATCCACATGCCTCTGATTGTTGAACAATAGCCTGAAGCATGTGCTCTGCCACAGAGCTTACTTTCAAGTCCTAATTTGGTCATTTTTATTTTACTCTTCTTCTCTTTTACCTAAATCTCAATCCTTATCCTCAAATAGGGAGATAGATTTATAGCTTTTAACTGGGCTGGAGAAAAAGAAACCTATCAAACTTAAGTGAATTAATTCTTAGTGCAGGTATACTTTTAAGAAAATCTAAACTTCTGCTATATTTGTGAAACTATTAAATAAGAGTTGAGTAGAATTTCATGGTAAATCTAACTTCAAAAAAATTAGTGATGAAATAGTTATTTTGCTCAAGTTGTTTGAACAGAAAGTCATATTTACTTAAGTAAAAAATATATCAATTGCTTCATATATACATTTCTAAGGCACAATCTCTCTCTTTGTAAAGAATTAGTATTAAGGTACAAGAATAGCCCATGTTGATCTGGGAACTGAGTAGGAAAACTGACTGATTTTTAGTTGTCCTCACTACTTGTGCCCACACAGAATATGATTAAATAGAGTTCTACTGATATTCAGATACTTTTTTTGAGAAGCCTATTCACAGTGACCCACAGTCAAGATTAGAATCCAAGGAAGGGTGACTTCCCTTCTGTTCTCCACTCTCCATCCTGGAAATGGGGACCCTTAGTACAGAACTCTGCTGATTCAGATGTGTTGGGCATGATGGTTTAGCTGCTATGGCCTTAGCTTCATGGTCATGCAGGAAGCGCAAAGGGTTTCAGCAGCTAAAGTGCAGAAGAGCTGAGGAGGACTTCTCTGTGGCTTCCTTCAACTTGTCTACGAGGCCTTGTTGAAATAAACCTGGTTTGTTGTGGTGGTTTCTGCTATTATTATTGCATGTATCACCAATTGAAATTATACATTTATTTCTTTTCAGTTGCTAAATACCTCTCACATTCTCCTTGGAGATTGTACCATATGCCATTTATTACATATAATGTGTATGCTTGAGGATACAGTGTCCAGAGAGGTTTAACAAAGAAAATTTGTTATAAAAAGTCTTAACAGAACTAAAGCAGTAAAAGGGGTCCTTGAGGATATCCAGAGATTCAGAGGCATCCGAGGCAGGGGCCTAGGACTTGCCAAATAGCTGTGCTGGCTCAGAGGCACCCTTAGGACAAAAACAGTGCTCCTTGTTTCTGCCTCACAGAGAGCTCTGACATGACAATTCCCAGGTCACTGTTTGAAATTCTGGCCTCCAGTATCCAGAATGATACACTGGGATGGGGGGAAAGGATGGAGGCCAATGTCTGTGGGTGCCAGGGATTGGTGTGTAGGTCACAGCCTCTTTGGGATGCAGCTCATCTGAATTGAATGAAGAATCCCCCCAGTCTTGGCCCTGACCATCCACTCCCATCTCTGCTCAGACCTGAATGCAGCCATAACCACTATATATGGCAGCAACAATGCCAGCAAAACTGACCGTCAGTTCACATGTTAGGTACATGTCTTAGGGACATTAATCTTTTCTTGTACTGTTTATTCTGAAGATATTTATGATGTGTTTGCTATGTGCTAAATGTGGCTTTAAGATCTGAAAATATAATTGTGAACAAAACAAAAGTTCTTTCTTCGTTGAATTTATCCTAATAAGGGAAGACAAATGTCAAACAAAATATAATATATGTAAAGTAACAAATATATATATATATATATATATATATTATTGACTTCATAAACAGATATGTTTTGCAGCATATGTTTTGCAAGTCACTTGGAACAGAGCAGTGAGCAAGAGATGAACATTCTTACCTTGATAGGGTTATGTGTGGGGGAGGAAAATGCAAAGTTCATGCATAGATAGAATCCATCATGTATTAGATGATTGTAAACTCAATGGGGGAAAATAAGTCTTGGAACAGAGTCAAGGAGGGCCAGCTGGTATGGATTATAATGTTAAGTAGGGTCACTGGCAAAGTACTCACAGAGGTCACATTCAAGCAAAGAAGTGAGCACATCAACCATGTGGGAGAAGTTGTGAGTGGAGAAAGAGAAAGGGGAATGGCCCAGCCTGGAAGTGCACCTGGACATTAGGTGAATGGCCCAGAGTGAGCAGCAAGAGGGTAGGACATGATGTTGGCAAAGTATGACTGTAGAGTCCGGTCTGTGCCTCCCTTCAAAGGCCAATGTAAGGATTTGGCTTTAACCATGAAGAGGATGAGAAACCATCAGAACATTTTGAGCAAAAGAGTGACATGATCTAATATTAACATCTCCATTTTACAGATGACGAAATTCAGAAAGTTTAGCGAATTTCAGGACATCCATCTAGGAATATGCAGAGCTGTGCTGAGCACTGTTTCTCTGAATGGAGAAGTTCCTGAGGTGTTGAGCTAGTTCTTTGGGTGGAGACCTTGTAAACATTGAAATAAAAGGCAGAAAATGCTACTAGCATATAAAAAATGGAACAACATGGTTGGGAAAGAGGGGTTCTAGAGTGGATGTAGTCTAGTGAGGTTTTTCTGCAGAACCCCCTATATATATTAGGGGAATGGGGAAGTTTTGTGGATATATTTGCATTTGGAATAGCAAAGATGAGAGGATTTCAGTGGAGGCAGAGCAAGATGGGGGACCAGAAGGATTGGTCAGCTGAGCTCTCCTAGTACAACTGGGCTGAGAGAACCCAGGCATACCTGACACAGGGACTTTACCCTGAGTCATAGCTCAGGGAGCCAGTGAGGAGGTGGTGAGGTGGATACAGTGTATGATCCAGACAGGTGGAAATCTGTACATTAGAGCCAGGAGTCATGTATTTTTGGTCATGAGGAAGAGTTTGGATATGCTCAGGCTACTCTGAGACAAGATAATCTGAAGCAAAGGAGGAAGTGAGAAGTAAGAAAGAGGAAAATTAGGTGAACAGGAAGAAAGTATATGTGAAGAGGAACCAACAGAAAAATTCAGGCAACATGAAAAATCAAAACAGATCAACTCCCCCAAGGAACCATGAGGCAGCTCTCTTCTGGAGTTCAGAAGACTCCACATACAAAGAATTAAGGGATTTGACAGAAAGGGACTTTAAAATATGTATGATAAAGATAATAAAAGAAAGGAATGAGAAAATGGAAAGACAGAACCAAAAAGTAGATGAGAGATATGTAGAATATAGGAAGGATATGGTGGAGCTTAAGGAAATGAATGGGACAAGCAAGGAATGTAAAGATGCAGTGGAAAGTATAAAATCGGTTAGACTATGGAGAAGAAAGAATCTCAGAACTAAATGATAAAGTTTTCTTGTTAACCTAGATAGTTAAAGAGGCAGAAAAATAGAAAGCAGAACAAGCACTTAGAGAAGTATGAGACTCCATGAACCATTCAAAAATATATGAATAATAGGGATCCTTGAAGGGGAAGAAGATTGTCTGAAAGAAATAGAAGCCTTACTAGAAACTATCCTAAATGAAAACTTCCTCAGTTTTTCTAAAGACACCGACACACTCCATTCACCTGGATATCAAATTCTGGGTCATCTCAACTCAAAGACAGCCTCTCCAAGACACATTTTAATGAAACTTTCTAAAGTCAAGATGAAAGAAAAATTCTGCAAGCATCCAGGAATAAGTGTCGACTGACCTACCAAGGCAGAGCCATTAGGATGACAGTAGACCAGAAAAGCATGGTCATTCACCATCAACATTCTTAAACAAAACTATTTCCAGACCAGAATTCAGATTCCTGCTAAACCTAGCTTCAAAATTGTTGGAGAAAGCAAATCTTTTGTGGCTATACAAGCACTGAGGAAATTATCCATGATAAGACCAGCTCCACAGGAAATACTTAGGTCTATTCTCAACACTGACCATCACAATGAACCACTAGCAAAGTAAACACCCAGAAGCTAAAGGTCAAAACTTAGCTTCCCCAATGCACAAAGGGTAAAACTACAGAATGGATTTTCATAAATTAAGATGAATAGAACTACAGCACATTTATCAATTATTTCAATAAATGTCAATGGATTGAATTTGCCACTGAAGAGACACAGGCTGGCTGATTGGATAAAAAAACACAAGCTGTTCATATGCTGTCTCCAGGAAATATACCTAGTCTAGAAAGGCAAATCGAGTCTCAGGATTAAGGGATAGAATACAGTATTTCACGCAAGTGGAAATCAGAAGAAAGGAAGGGCGCAATCTTATTTTCAAATACAAGTGTATTTTAAAGCAAAATTAAGAAGACAAAGATGGACACTCTATTCTGGTCAAAGGAACAATACAACAAGAAGACATTTCAGTTTTAAATATTTATGCACCTAACTTAAATTGCTCCCAGATTTATGAAGCAAACTTTGTCAGATCTGACCAATATAATATCCCATAACATCGTAATAGTCGGGGACATTAACACCTCTCTGACAGAACTGGACAGATCCTTTAACAGAAACTAAATGAAGATACAAATGACTTAAATGTGACCCTAGAACAAAAGGTATTAATAGATATATACAGAACACACCATCCAAAAGCTAAGGAATATACATTTTTCTCATCAGCCTATGGTAAGTGCTCCAGAATGGACTACATCCTAGGATACAAATCAAACCTCAGAAAAACTAAAAGAATAGAAATTATACTTTGTATCTTCTCAAACCACAAGGCAATAAAGATGGAACTCAACTCCAACAAAAATGTTCATCCCCACACAAAGACATGGAAATTAAACAACCTTATGCTGAATGACAGTTGGGTTCAGGAAGAGATAAAAGAGGAAATTTATAAATTCCCCAAACATAACAACAACAAAGACACAAGTAACAAAAACTTGTGGGATACAGTAGAAGCAGTATTAAGAGGAAAATTTATATCACATTAGATGCCTACATTTGAAAAACAGAAAGAGAGCGCATCAACAAACTCATGAACCATCTTCTGGAATTGGAAAAAGAAGATCTAATCCCAAAACCAGCAGAAGAAAAGAAGTAACCCAAATTAAATCAGAGATGAATGAAATTGAAAACAAAAGAATTATTCAGGAAATTAATGAAACAAAAGATTTTTTTTGAAAAAATAAATAAAATGGATAAACCTTTGGCCAGATTAACTAGAAACAGAAGAGAAAAATCTCTAATAACCTCAATCAGAAACAATAAAGGGGAAATAACAACAGATGCCACAGAGATATAGGAGATTGTCTCTGAGTACTACAAGAAACTCTATGCCCAGAAATTTGACAATGTAGGGGAAATAGATCGCTAAGAAGAACTAGATCTCTTGAATAGACCAATTTCAAGAACTGAGCTCAAAGAAACAAACAAACAAACTTCAAACAAACATCTCCTAACAACAACAACAAAATACCCTAGTTCAGATGGCTTCACATCAGAATTCTATCAAAACTTCATAGAAGAGACTATACTCCACTCTGCAGAAATTTTTCTAAAAATTGAGAAGGAAGGAATCTTCCCCAACATGTTCTATGAAGCAAACATCACCTTGATACCAAAAATCAGGAAAAGACCCAACTAAAAAGGAGAGTTTTTGGCCAATTTCACTAATGAATATAGATGCAAAAATTCTCAATGAAATCCTAGCCAATAGATTACAGCTGCACCTTAAAAAAATCATTCATCATAATCAAGTAGGATTCATCACAGGGATGCAAGGCTGCTTTAACATAACCAAGTCCCTAAACATAATTCACCATATCAACAGAAGCAAAAATAAAGACTATATGACTCTCAATAGATGCAGAAAAAGCATTCAATAAAATTCAGCATTCTTTCCCAATTAGAACACTTAAGGTGGCATTTTTCTGAATCTGATTGAAGCCATCTATGACAAACCCACAGCTAATATCATACTGAATGGAGTAAAACTGAAAGCTTTTCCACTTAGAACCTAAACCAGACAAGATTGTCCTCTATCACCACTACTATTCAACATAGTGCTGGAAGTTCTGGCCAATACAATCAGGCAACAGAAGGAAATAAAGGCATCCAAATGTGGGCAGAGAAGGTCAAAGTCTCATTGTCTGCCAACAATATAATCTTATACTTAGATAACCCCAAGGAGTCAACTACAAGACTCCTGGAAGTGATCAAAGAAACCCAGCAATATCTCAGTATATAAAGTCAATGTACATAAATCAATAGCCTTTGTATACACCAATAACAGCCAAGATGAGAAGTTAATCAAGGACAAGATTCCCTTCCCAGTAGCTTAAAAAAAGAAAGAAAGAAAGAAAGAAAGAAAGAAAGAAAGAAAGAAAGAAAGAAAGAAAGAAAGAAAGACAGACAGACCTAGGAATATACCTAACAAAAGAGATGAAGGACCTCTACAAAGAAAATTACAAAACCCTAAGAAAAACAGCAGAAGAGATTAACCAATGGAAGAACATACCATGCTCATGGCTGGGAAGAATCAGCATTGTGAAAATATCTATATTACCCAAAGCAATGTACAGATTCAGTGCAATCCCCATTAAAACACCATCATCATACTTTCAAGATTTCAAAAAACTAACTCTTTGTTTTATATGGAATGAGAAAAACCCCTTTATAGCCAAGACAATTCTTAGTAATAAAAACAAAGTCAGGGATAGCTCCCTACCAGACTTTAGGTTATACTACAAGGACATAGTGATCAAAACAGTGTGGTATTGGCACAAAAATAGAGACATTGACATTTGGAACTGAATAGAAAACCATGAGATGAAACTAACATCTTATAGCCACCTGAGCTTTGATAAACCAAACAAGAACATACACTGGGGAAAAGAATCCCTATTCAATAAATGGTGTTGAGACAAATGGATAACCACATGTAAAAGATTGAAACTGAACCAACACCTCTCACCACTTACAAAAATTGACAAGATGGGTAAAAGATTTAGATCTAAGGTATGAAACAATGGAAATCGTCAAAGAAAGTGTGGAGAAAACACTTGAAGGTATTGGCATGGGGAAAGATTTTATGAAGTCTTCCATGGCAATTGCAACAAAAACAATAAAAATAAAGAAATGGAACTTAACTAAACCGAAAAGCTTTGGTACGGCCAAGGAAATAAAAACCAAAGCAGACAGACAACCTTCAGAATGGGAAAAGATATCTGCATATTGGACAATGAATTGGACAAAAGCCTATGAACTGGACAAAAGCTTGATAACTAGTATCTACAGAGAACTCAAATTAATCAACAAAAAAGACCCAACAATCCCATATATCACTGGGCAAGAAATGTGAATAGAACCTTTTCTAAAGAAGAGAGACAAATGGCTAACAAACATATGAAAAATTACTCATCATCCCTAATCATCAGAGAAATGCAAATCAAAACTGTCTTGAGATATCACCTAACCCCAGTAAGAACGGTCAACATCACAAAGTCTCAAAGCTGCAGATGATAATGTGAACATGGAGAGAAGAGAACACTTTTACACTGATGGTGGGAATGCAAACTAACACAATCTTTTTGGAAGGAAGTATGGAGAATCTTCAAAGAACTCAAATTAACTCCCATTTGATCCTAGAATCCCATTGCTAGGCATCTACCCAAAAGAAAAAAAAAATCTTTTATCATAAGGACATTTTTACTACACTGTTTATTGCAGCTCAATTTACAATTGCCAAAATGTGGAAACAATCTAAATGTCCACCAACTCAGGAATGGATTAACAAGCTGTGGTATATGTATACTATGGAATACTCTTCAGCCACTAAAAAATACAGAGACTTTTCATCTTTTGTATTAATCTGGATGGAAGTGGAACACATGCTTCTTAGTAAAGCATCACAAGAATGGAGAAGCAGGAATCCTATGTACTCAATTCTAATCTGCAGGCAGTAGATGAGCTATGACCTCAACAAGTTTCTTCCCTTCTCTGTGGACCACAGATACAAATAAGAGTGGGGCTCTGTGCCTTCCATGGGCCTTGCCAGCCCTCCATTTTGTGGCTCTACTATATTATCTCTTGATAATCTAGGAGGAGCTGCTGATTATTGCAAGCATAAAAGTGCAGGGATCTCTGCTGTAAGTCACAGAGCAAAGCCTGTAGCAGAGACACACACAAATACAAGATCACTGGTTTCAGGTACAAAGAAATTTCTCACTGAATATCAACATTCCCATCCCCTCTTCTCTCCTGGGCATACTCACTCTCTACCACTTCTTGTCCTCAGAAAGGGAAGGGCCCAGATATTGCCTTTAGAGAGTCCCCAGTCCCTGGTCAGGACAAGTTCCCAGCATGGAAGGAGACCAAGACCCTGCCCTCAAGAACAAAATGTCTCTTTGGGCTTTTCCTCCCCTAATCCCATAGCTGAAACAGAGAGTACTGCTGAGTTGAACTATTGGTCTGACTCCCACCCTAAGGTGCCCACTCTAATGTCAGGATTTGTGAGTACTGGTGCTATTAGAGGTTTGCAAGATGATCTAGTATACACTTCCTGATTATCTAGATGGTAGATTCTAAAATAAGCTAGGCAGGGGACTACAAAGAACTTTTAGACACCAGCAGATCTTCCTAAGAACAGCCCATTAGGTTGGATGACACAGGCATTCACCTGTGTCCTGGCAGAGGCCAGACCTCATGGCCTATTTTAGCACCCTCCACCTTGGAGATAGTTCTCACTGCGTGTTATCTCACACATTTACTATTTTCCCATGAATTCAAAGTCACTGATTCTGTGAGCTTGTGTCCAAAGAGGTAAGTGGGAGGGAGTTTCAGGGAATTTGGGATAGCCCTGTGACTCATGCTAGCACTTGCATCAGTCATGCCTGTACCTTGCCATCCTAGCCTATAAAATGGGTGGGACACAACCCACCCACCTGTTTTGGTGGCACGTGGATGCAGTATCTTTCACTAGGGATGTTAGTGCTGTTTGCAGATGTCAAACCCATTAGTGAGACCATGGTCCCACAGAGCAGGAAATGAGCCAATCAGAGCTCACAGGTGGCATGCAGTGTGTAGTGTGGCTGGTGGCCGGACAGGGCTCACCACGTGGAGGGACAAGGTGGATCTGAGCTATGCTGTGAGTGTAAGGCATCTCCATCCATTTGCTCGCTCATTCATTTGTTTGGTCAGTGTTTTTCAGGTCCTATGATGATTTATAGTAAGCATGTCCACAGTAACCAATTCTTGAAAGTTGCAGTTTAGTGAGAATAACTCTATGAACAGCGAGGGTTTGAAAGTAAACATTTCATTTGTAGAATAGACCCTTAAAATCATAGCCAGAGGAGGCTCAGTTAACCTCTTTACTTTAGAGTGGAAGGGAAAGGGCCTAGAGACAGTGGGGCACAGTAGAATCAGGACAGGAGATTCCACCACTAGGCTGGGGTAGTGGTGGAATCGGGACAGGAGGTCAGATATCCTTACTATTAATGGAAATGTCTCTCTCCTGGTTTGTTGATGTGCCCTAAATTGGCTGTTCTAGGGATTTTTTTCCCCTTGAAAGTTGGGCTTTCCCATTCTGCGTATAATATAGGGGACTTTGTAATGATTCCTTGTTTATAAGTGACTGAAAGTTGTGGTTCCTATAACACCATGAATTTTAATACCAGAAGCAAAATGTTGTGGAAAAACAATAAAATTTGAAGTCTCTTATACCTGGGCTTAAATACCGGGTCTACCACTTCTAGTTGGGTGAGTTAGGCACGTTATTTGTTTGTTTGGGACACTACTGTGAGGACTAAACTTGAAGTGTCTCACCATAATAGAAATTTCTCCTTTTCCATTTCCTCCATAAAACAACAGGTCTGAGTATCAGCTGAAGTGGAACAGTTAGGTGAGCAGGAATGGAATGACCTAGAACCATATCTCTCCTCACTTCCCCCTGTGCCCTGTCCCTGGTGGATTTCACAGAGGCAGCTGTAGAATTTGGCAAGCCCATCAGAGGCAGGAATGACAGGCAAAGCTGGGACACATTCTCATCTTGAAACAAAACCTCCCTTTCATGCTTCCACCAAATTGTTTAGGGGCAGAGAACAATTACCTACCTGATTTAAAAATATACTACAATGAGGGGAGGGAGAAGCAGAGAGGGAGTGGGGGAAGGGGGTGGGTGTGCTTCCACTTAATGGGAACAATGTGGGGGTGTATGGCACACCTCCTAGGGGTGGGACACAACTACAACAGGGACTATAACTAATGAATACAAACACTGTAACCTAGTTCTTTGTACCCTCAAATGAACCTGAAATTAAAAATAAAATAAAATAAAAATACTATAGATCTATAATAAAACACATGGCATTGGCATAAAAAGCGACACATAGACCAAAAGAAAACACAGAAATTATTGTACACATTCACTGTCAACTGTTCTTTGACGGGGAAGCTATGAACACATAGTGGAGACTGGAAAGGCCAGTCTCTTTAATGGATAGTGCTGGGAAGACTGGATATATATCTGCAGAAGGGAGAAGTGAGACCCTTATCTCATGCTATATATAAAAATCAGCCAAAATGGATTAAGCATAAGATCCAAAACTTATAAAACAACTAGAAGAAAACATAGAGGAAAAGCAGCTTAACAACAGCAGGCAATGATTTTTGGGTTATGACCTCAAAAGCACAAACACAAAAGAAAAAAATAGGCAAATGGGATTATATCAACCTAAAAAGCTTCTGCACAGCAAAGGAAACAATCAACAGAGCAAAGAGACAAGCTACAGAATGGGAGAAAATATTTGGAAACTATACATCTGCTAAGGGATCAATATCCACAATGTATAAGGAGCTCAAATTACTCAATAGAAAGAAAACAAATAGTCACATTTAAACAAATGGGCAGCAGCTAGACATGGCAGCTTATGCCTATAGACCTAGCTACTTGGGAGGCTGGGGCAGGAGAATTGCTTGAGCCTAGGAGTTGGAGATCAGCCTGGGGCAATAAAGTAAGAACTCAAAAAAATATGGACAAAGGACCCAAATAGACATTTCTCAAAAGAAAATATGGAAATTGTCGACATGTATATGAAAATATATCAACATACTAATAATCATGTTAAAGAAAATCAAAGCCACAATGAGATATCACATTACTCCTGGTGGAATTGCTATTATCAAAACCTAAAATATAACAAATGCTGGTAAGGATGCAGAGAAAAGAGAACACTTCTATACTGTCAATGGGAATGAAAATTAATATAGCTCCTATGGAAAATAGTATGGAGGTTACTCAAAAAAACACAAATAGAATTACTATATGATCCAACAATCTCACTACTATGTATTTGTCCAAAGGAATGGAAATCAGTATATCAAAGGGATACCTGCACCTCCCATGGTCACTGCAGCACTATTCACAATAGTCAAGATATGCAATCTGCAAGAGCGAGACCCCATGTCTAAAGAATAGCCAGGTATTGTGGCAGGCACCTGTAGTCCCAACTACTTGGGAGGGTGAGGCAAGGGAATTGCTTGAGCTCAAGTTTGAGGTGCTGTGAGCTATGATGCCATGGCACTCTACTGAGGGCAACAAAGTGAGACTATCTCAAAACAAAAAAAAAGAAGATATGCTATCAACCTAAATGTCTACCAGAGTATGAATGGATCCAGAAAATGCTGTATATACCCAGTTGAACACTATTCAGACCTTTGTCATTTACAACAAGATGGATAAGATGGATGAACCTAGAAGATATTATGCTAAGCAAAATAAAACAAGTGCAGAAAGACATGCCACATGATCTCACTCATATGTGGAATCTAAAAAAGTTAATCTCACAGAAATGGAGTAGATTAGTGGTTACTAGACACTGGACAGGTTGGGGGAGGAGGTTGAGAGGATATAAAAGAATGTTCACAGAAGACTTTGCAAGGCCTGGCCTGAACTAGTTTGTGAACTAGTCAGGTTTTGCATTTTCTTTCTTTATTTGGGAGTCTTAGGGCTGTTGGGGTCTTGGTGGCAATACGTTATGGATACATATAGTGGCAGTGTTTAACCAAGAGGCCACAGGAGCCATGGTGAGGCCTGGACTGGCTGATCCGAGGGACTAAGATTTGGAATCAGTGTGAGGGTCAGGCTGAAGACATCTTCCTCCAGTGGACAACCCGATGTGGTGCAGCAGGGCTCTGTAACTGGGTAGGCTTGGGTTCACATAGCCTCCGTCTGACAGGCTGAGGTAGTTGGGTCTCTGAGTCTCCAATTTCCCTTTTATGAAAATGGAGTTAATGAAGTTTACTCCACATGGTTTTTTCCAGATCAAGTGAAATGACACAAGTAAAGAGGCTAGGACAGTATCTGGCACATAGTAAACACTCAACAGAGAATATTTCTCCCTCTCTGCCTGCACTTTATGGGCAAAAGGAAAGGAGGCAGGAGGCAAAGGACAAAGGTATGTTTGGAAATGAAAGGCAACATATGGTAGAGATGAAGATGGAGGAAGACTACTCACATCTGAGTTCTGGCTTTCCTGTGTACTTTGTGACAACAGCTAACTCCCTTCATCTTTCAGGGCCTGAACTGCATCCACCTGTAAATGTACCTGCCTTGTGAATTGTTTAGTGTATAAAAAGTGTTCAGTTAGATGTTAGATTCTAATGTTATTGCTATCACACGGTTCATCTGGCTAGAATTCCCCCTACCCTGGGTTTTTGGGAATCAAAGCCTGGTAGTGAGGTCTAGGAAGGTGAGGATGGAGGAGGTCATAGGACTTGAGAAGGCAGAGAAGAAACAGACATGATGTCTCCCAAGTACCCACCCAGTTTTAAAATTAACTTACAATAATCTGAGAGATTTTCCACAGAGAAAAAAACCCTTTCTTAGGGGCCTTGCACCCTATTGAGCCAGAGACCACTGGTTCAACAGGAAGAAACTCTTTATGCTCAGCACTCCACACCAGTAGAAGCCACCCTGAAAGCCTTCAGAAAGAATACTTGCTTTAGACTGGGAAGATATGGTGTGGCTTTGGCACAGTGCATGAAAAATTGAAAATTATATCTTTGACAAGTCCTTAAAGACCCAAGTGGCTTAGAAACAGCTTTATTAGAGACAGATCACATAGCCATCACTCATGACTTCTAGGGAAAGGAGATCGACTTGTTTCCTGCTGAAGGTGATAGGATCATTTATCTCATGTTTGGGAAAAACCCAGTGTCAAGTAGAGACGTGCCCTGCCTCTGACAGGAGCCAGGCACAGTGGGGAGGAATCTTGTCAATGCAATACCAGCCCTTATCCTCGTGATCACTGGTGCTTCATTTAGATGCCATTAAATTGCCTCATTGCTGCCCTATAAAAGTCTCCCCAATTGCCAGTTCCTCAGATCATTGGCTTCTTCCACTCTTGATCCTATCAGCAAAGAGGGTAAGTCTACGTGACAGGGACATGGCAGAAAGCCCAGCCTGGGTGCAGTTGGAGTGGAGGGCTGTGGGAGGGAGGGGCAGTGAGAATTAGATGCTGAGGACACCACTGATGGAGGTGGACAGCCGAGCTGTGGGGAGCATGCAACCTGGGGTGCGGGAGGAGGGGGTAGGTGCAAGCTGAGGACCCACCCCCTCCCCTGAGTACAGGTGTGTAGTCTTCTCTTGGGTCATTTTGGGAATGAGGAGAAGTGATGGTCCAGTAGGTCCAAGGAGCAAAAGGTGGAAATTTGCTCAACTTTGGCCTTGTTCTTTGAACCTGTCAAGCACAGCTTGAGGCTCACGTTAGTTCAGGATCTTCTGACATAAATTTGCCTTCCCTGGGAGGGAGGAAGAATGAAAGTCACCCAGAAGAGAACTGATAGAGAATTTGTGGCAGGGGGAAATGTACTGGGGAACAGCAATTTCTCAGGGATAATTCGCGATATTAGATGGAAGTAAGATGAGAAGAAGCTACCAGAGTTGGGTAGAAATGCAGACATCACTTTTTCAAGCTCTTCATTTCTCATTGTGGAGACTGAGCCTGGAGGCAAGCAGAGACTAGTTGAAAGCCACAGGGGCAAGTGAGGCCACAAGCGCTGCGCCTAGAGACCCTGGCTCTGAGTCCAGCCTTCTTCCAGGTGTACATTCCCTGAGCGTCTGAGGCTTTCTCAGAAAGGCCACAACTTACAGATCACTCTATCCAAAGAGGTTGCTGATGGCCTCCCTCGAAACCTTCCTAGTTTCACACTTGCGATGAAATCTTTCTTTTCAGATTTTACAAAACCACAGGAAAATGTGTGACCAGCAGAAGCAGGCACAAGTCTTCCCATCTTGTGTGAAAGGTTCTGGACTGGGGGCCGTGCAAAGTAGTACCCAGGGCGCCTCAGTGCAAGGCCCAGCTCCTGGCGAGATGCAAGCCACTGGAGGCCCAGGCCCTGCTCTGGCCTCGGCTCAAACCTATGTGAAGTGCCTGGCTCCCTGCCAGACCACGTATGTCAAATGCCCAGCTCCCTGCCAGACGACCAATGTGAAGTTCCCAACTCCGTGCCAGACATACATGAAGTGCCCTGCTCCTTGCCAGACCACGTATGTGAAGTGCCCAGCTCCCTGCCAGACCACGTATGTGAAGTGCCCAGCCCCCTGCCAGACCACGTATGTGAAGTGCCCAGCCCCCTGCCAGATCCCGTATGTGAAGTGCCCAGCTCCCTGCCAGACCACGTATGTGAAGTGCCCAGCCCCCTGCCAGACCACGTATGTGAAGTGCCCAGCTCCATGTCAGACCCAGACGTACTACATCCAGTACCCTTCTTCTGGCCAGAGCTCCTGTGTCCCAGCTCCTGCGGGTGGCTCAGCCTCCCAGGCCTGTGCTCCTGACCCATGCTCTGCACCTTGCTCCACCAGCTATTGCTGCCTGGCTCCCCGGACCTTCGGGGTGAGCCCCCTGCGACGCTGGGTCCAGCGACCCCAGGATTGCAACACGGGATCGTCCGGTTGTTTTGAGAGCTCCGGGGGCTGCGGCTCTGGCTGTGGCTGCGGCTCTGGCTGTGGCTGCAGCTCTGGCTGTGGCTGCGGCTGTGGCGGCTCTGGGTGCTGTGGCTCCGGATGCTGCTGTTTGGGAATCATCCCCATGAGGTCCCGAGGTCCTGTATGCTGTGACCATGAGGACGACTGCTGCTGCTAAGCGCAGGACAGCGGGCTGCAAAACTGCCGGTGGGTGCTGTGGCGCCCTCCTGCAGTCTGCCAGCCTGCACCCCTTCCCGTGATCCCAGCAGTGTAGACCCCTCCTCAAGGCAGCCTGCCAGAGTTAGCACAGCCCCCAGACTTTGGCAAGAATAAAGCCCTGAACGCAAGTCCTAGTAACTTCCTGTCTGTTTCTTTGGTTGGTGTTGATGCTATTCCATCCGACACTCTTTCGCTCTTGACTCCTGGGATCCCAGGCTCTCTGGAATGCTGTGAATAAACTTCCTCACGCAAGTTAGCAGCATCTGCAGAGGAAATTAGGGGTTGAGAGCGTCCTCCTTCTTGCCCTTTGATTAATTTGAGGAAAAGTTTTGGGGGTGATGAGGCCCTCGTGGTAGCATAATGGCCACCTGTGAACTTGGGGTTTGTTCCCGGCACCAGTATAAAGGCCACCTTGAGCCCAGAAAGTTAATGCTGTTTTGAAAAGAAGTCTTTAATTCCTATGAAGTAGATGACTGAGTTTGAAGACTCAAGATAAATTAGAACAGAAATAGTTTTCTAGCACCCCATTCTTCAGAAGTGTGCAGAAAAGAGAGTGTAAGGAGAAACAGCAGCAGCCACGGACTGGGCTCCCAAGGCACCGGATGAGTGAACCCAAAACATGGCAGTGGGACCTCCCTCCTCCATAGCAGCTCAGACCAAGGTTTGAGAAGTCCTCAGAAACCCGGCCAGTGTGGACCGTGCATAAGCAGACTTCGTGTCTGATTATCATTCATTCATTACATAAATAGTGATTGAACTTCTGCTTTATTCCTGTTCTCATCTCTACTATTTTGAGATTTACAACACACAGGGAGACTAATTAAATAATCCAGCAAACAAATGTAAAGTTGAATCCATGAGCACCCTACAATTTGCAAATTCTACCTGATTAGGAAATCAGAAAGGACTTCCCTGAGAAAGCGCAGCTTGACTACAGATCTGAGCAGTAGTCAGAGGCCGAGCAGCGAGGAAAGGCATCTCCTGGCACAAGCAAGAACACAGGGTGGGCTCTGGCTGGGGATGCAGGTGGACAGGTGTCAGGGCTGCCAGAGAGAGTGCAAGACGAGGCAGCCAAGGGCTGGAGCCCCTGGCCACTTCTAAGGGCAGAGTAAGCTGGATAGACCAGCACCTTTTGCCAGGTTGCATACAGACAACTGATACCACAGGGTCTATGCCTTTTACAGTTTGCTTTTCTTTGCGAAAGAAATCCATATTTTTAAAGCATATAAAGGATAATCTAAAAAAATTGCCTGATAGCATTAGTTTGCCTGCTTCTCTCCTTACCCTGCCATACATACCTGCCCCACTCTGGGTTTAGTTTGCAGATGGGGCCAAATGATGAACGAGGTGTTTCCAGCGCCAGTGTCAACTTCACAGCACTGACTCTTTCATTTTTTGAAAGTGATGGGCTAGAAATGCAGCTTTTGGAATATTCTCATGACATTGTTATGTTAACCCAGAGTTCTCCCATATCCTATTTCTTATAACTATGTACTCAATTCTGATATGAGGACAATTAAGGCCTAGTACATAATGGGGGGTGAGGGGTGGGGAGAGCTGAGAAAGGGAGGGATGGAGGTTCAAGGGTTGTGGTGTACCTTTGGGGAGCTGGACACAAATACAAGAGGGTCCTTATCTAGCAAAAGCTATCAATGTAACCTGCTTCTGTGTACCCTCAATGAATCCCCGACAATAAAAAAAAATGAAATATTGATGCACTATTTTTTATATAAAATAACTCAAACTTCTTGGTTATTGGGTCCTTTGCAGTATTAATTGGAGGTTTAGCTGGGAACAATTTAGATAGAATAGCAAATCCAGAACATGGAACTAAACTCCTGGGAAACTGGAAAAAGTTTCCTTGAACTAAATGCTGCTATCATAGGATCTATGATGAATCTGCTTTTCCACAATTTTTCTGGAAAAGTGTACTGAATACAACCCTAAGTCTAATTGGCTGGGTAGGATAGTTTTTATAATGTTTTTGCTTCAGGAAAATGCCTCTGCAAAAATGTCTGACAAGTAAAGCTAATATATACGTTGTATTTCCTAAAACTATTTAGATATACACATCAACATTTTTGTATCCTACATATATGTTATACCTAGATCAAAATCTTATATGAATGTATAGCCAATGTTGTTAAATGTCTTTAAGAAAAAATGACACTCATTTTTCCTTGTTTGTTTTGAGGTAGGGTATGGCTCTGCTGTGCAGGCTGGAGGGCAGTGGCACTAACATAGCTCACAGCAACCTTCACCACCAGGGCTCAAGTCTTCTTCCTGTCTCAGCCTCCCAAGTAAGTGGGACTACAGACACACCCTGCCAAACTCTGCTGTTTTTTAAAAAATTCGTTCTTATAGAGATAGAAGTTTTACTATATTGCCCAGGTTGGTCTTGAACTCTTGGCTTCAAGTGATCCTGGGCATGAGACACCACATCTACCCTCAAATCTGTTTATTCTTGACACTTCAAAGGAAAGACAAAATTTCCTTTCATTTGCCGAGAGCCTAGTATGTGCTGGGCAATGAGTTAGCCACTTTACATGCAAGTGCTGTTTCCCTTTTGAGCGCTGGGATGCCTGATCTGAACTACCTGGCAGGTTTGGGAGGACAACAGTCGGCACAATGGCTAATGCTGTGGTCAGAGCTGGATTAGTGAGTCAGACAGTTATATTGACTGACCCTGCGACTCCAGACAGATTACACAGCCTCTGCACTCAGAGAGGTCCTGTCTCATGAAACTGCCCACACTAGTGCCCACTGCTGTCGGGTGCTCAGCGTGGAAGAGGCTGGGTTAGGGGATCTGAAAGGCAACTTAGAGACTAAGAGGGTGACAGTCATATCATATGAAAAGAATTAAAGTGGTTCGAAAGTTTTAGTTCTGTAGTGGAAAGGAATGAGAGAAGGTATTAATTACAGACAAAATTATGAAAATGTGCAACCTGACACCACAAGCGACTGTGTCTCCCAGCTTCTCCTACCTCTGTTCTCATCCTAGCTTTATGAAAGATTCCTTGGACAATATTGAATAAGCCACGTCTCTCTAGGCCTCAGTTTCCTCTGCTGTAAAATGAGGAGATTGGGTGAGACCATCACTATGAGCCTTTCAGGCCTAGAAGTCTGTCCTCCCCATTCTTTGACTCTCCATCCAAGCTCAGAGAGAATGTCTCCCTAGGATGCTGGGGACATGGCAGACATGGCAATATTTTACAGAAACCACCATATCTACAAAGGGGCCAAGGAAGGGGGCACACAAATGCCAGCTCTTCTGCTGGAGCCTGTGCTTAACACAAAGGGGGTCTAGACTGAGCCCTCAGACAGAAGTTGGCTAGGAAAGGCTGTGATCTGATAGCATTCCTTGTCATTTGTGCATCTCCACACAGCTGATGGCCTAATTAGTATGTCTGTGGCATGAGACAGGTGGGTGTTGGGTGCCGGGGCTCTGGAGAGAGAGGGAGAGGGCAGCGTGCACAGCGCAGGGGCTGCACAGGCAGGAGGGGTGCTCAGGGTCCTTGTAGCTGGCCCACATGTGCAGCTCACAGGGACATTCTGCTGGAGAACTGTTTATCTTAACCTGATATCTTGGCACTCTGTGAGAGCTGGGAACTATCCTTACATGCTTTGATGTCCCTGTGGGTGGTACTCAGTATATTCTTGTTGAATAAAGAAGTGAATCTTCCCTATTTTTGTGCCTGTCCTATGTCCCCATATTGTGTTAGGACGTTGTGAGGACCTGGGGGCCTAGCTTCTGTGGGTTTCTCGCATAGGAAAATGTCAAACTAAGTACTACTTACAGTTCACTGAGCCTGTCCCAGTGCCAAGCACCCCACTTCCAGCCAGCTGCCTCTGGAAGGACGGTGCCTCATGGCTGGCCCTCACCTGCTTTATTTTTCTCCCTAGACTGTTGCACTACCTGATGCCATTAATATACTACATGTTCATTTGATTATTGTTCTGACTTTCCCGTTAGAATTAAAGCACCTGGGGGTCAGGGATCTTTTCCACTGTACCCCCAGTGCCAAAAGCAATGCCTGACACGTAGTACATTTTGACACATATTGAGTGAAGAGTAACTGAGTCTCCTAGTCACCCGAGAGATAGACAGAACATATCCTCATTTTATAGCTAAGGATGACAGCTTCCTAAGATTGAATACTTTGCCTAAAGTCACATTAATAGAAGTTCACATTTGAACTCAACTTTACATCAGAGCCTCAGTTCTTACCCAGTATATGGTTGTGCCCTCTGCTCTAGACCCTGAATTCTTGCATATGGAGTTTCCCACACTGGCAGGGCTTCTGTGCCTTTGTGACACTTAAGGAACTGCTTTCCATTAAAGGAAAAATGTCTGTTGTCTTCAGTCTCTTTATTTCATGCTTCCTTTGCTCTCCAGGTCTCCTGTTAATTACTGACGCTGACGATAGCTGAAAATTGCAAACTAAAATCTAGTTCACTGTTTCTTTTGAATTACAAATAAATTTTAAATTAGCTCACTTAAAAAGCAGCTTATGCAATAGTAAAAGAAACATTAATATCATTAATATTGCTCTGCATAACAGATGAGCAAACCCAGGTTCAGAGAAGCTAAGTGAATTGATCTGGGTGACCAGACATGTGAGTGGGCAGCACCCTGGGCGGTTGGGTGCATGGCTCCCCTTCTCACACTGGGGCAGCTGGTGGCCTTTGGCCTCTTCCACCACGTCCTTCGATTTTCCTCCTCCTTTGTCCTTGTACCACTAGGGTCTCATGTTTCTCCATTCATGTTGGGAAAGCTCTTCAGTGTAGGGCCTTCCCTTCCACCACAGACTTCCTAGGGCAGGACTTGCACCAACCCAAGGTTGGGGGGGCTCCTGGCCTAGAGGTAAACCCACGCTCTCTGGAAAGTCAAGTGGAGAGGCAGTTAGGCCTTACATCTCTGAAGCTGCCCACCTTATCTCATACAGGAGCTCTCCTCAGCCCCACACCCTCAGACAGGCTTATTTATTCATTGAACACAGGCTCTGTCTACAGAACTGGGGTGGGAACACATAAGGGAGGAGGCATGCTCTCTGCCTTTGAGGATTTCAGTTTTCTGACTGAACCAACATGTCAAACAACAAGGCAAAGTGTGGGAATGCAGAGGGGAGATGTACAACCTATGTTGGAAAGGGAGGCTAGGGTCAGGGCGACTGATGAGAGAGGCCTGCTATGAGACGTAAGCTGGAGATGAGCAGTGTCTTAGTCCAGGAGAGAGGGGAGAGGTGATTTACCTGGAATGTCCTCATGGGGACCACTGAAGCCTAAGGTTCCAGTGTCCCTCCAGAGGCAGCTTGTGCTTGTTTCTGCTGGAAACCAGAAAGCCTCAGGTTGCTGACAAAGTTCATGTTTGGAGGGTATATGGAGTGCAACAGCACATCTGTGCAGTTGGCTTCTTCTGGCTCAGCCTCACCCTAAGAATGAGCTCAGCTCCCTCTGGGATGGTCCATGGACTGGACTCTGTCTTCTGTCCTTCTCAAGCAAGGGCACCGAAAAGAATGGCTGGTTGTGTTGACTCCACCCTTAGGGCAAAGGCAACATGTTCTACTAACTGCTGTAGTTCCTATTTTTGGTCATTTTTTCTTTAGTTTTTCCTGATGATTCCCATTCCTAGCTAGTGTGTGTGTGTGTGTGTGTGTGTGTGTGTGAGAGAGAGAGAGAGAGAGAGGTAGAGAATGCATGCACACAAACACACACACATGCACAGACACAGAAAGTAAGGAATATGTATATATATTCACCACAGTGTATCTTAATCATTTGTTTTTATTAGGATCAGTTATCTAAATAATATGGCCACTGTTATTGGAACCTCAAGATTAGATCAAGGTCTCTCAAATTTTGCTCCCCAATACACAAGTCCTATAAAATTTACAAATTCATTACACATACATACACCTGCATTGTCTGAAATATCACATTTCAATGACCTTCATGACTTATCACACAGGTGATTAGATAACAAAGGATCTCAGAAGTCTGGGTGCAGAGAATGCAGTTTTACCATATAAAAACCTCACGTTTCCTACATTAATTTGAGTACCCACCCTGTGTGTGTGCCTACATGCACCCCAGTCACATTAAACACACAACTGTGGTGTATTTTCCAGAGGAAATATTTCTATTCCAACAGTTCCACCTTTTATGTCATTAGGAAAGGAGTCAGAAAGCACTGTGGCTTTAAAGATTCGAACTACTTCCTAAATGAGGACAAGAAAAAAAATCTACATGTTCTAATGCCTGTGATCTTCTAACACTGAGCAGTTCCACATTCCTGGTCTGTGTCTAGGCCACTGGGTGTTTGATGGCGCCATCTCATCACACAACTACGAGGGGATTTATTGCCCTTTATCAGAGACGTGGGTAAAAAACACGGGAGTCTCTGCTCTGTGCTCATTGTCTTGGTGCTTTCCCATTATTTATCAAAGGTGGCTGATGGGTATCCTCTCAATCCTGACCCCTTTACATTATAAAATGTATTTTATAAAGTCTACACTGCTAAGTTCTCTTTGGTGTGGCATAATGGGAAGAGCACAAGCTTTGGAATCAAATGCCTCTAGATTACAACCTCACTTCTCCCACCTACTTAGACAAGATATTTTAGCTTCTTTGGATCTTAATTTCTTCATTCACCAGATAAAAATATTATTATCAGCCTTATAGTGTTAAGACTAGCTGGACAATTGTGGACATCCATCAGTTGTGGTTTTTTTTTTCTGCCTCCTGTCTTTGATGGTCAAGACCAATCTATTTTTCTGTCCCTTTCCAATCCTATCTCCCATGTAGCAAACAGATGTCTTGGAGTCTGTACATGAGACAGGAGCAGAGTGAATGGTAGTGGATCTTTGTCATAATATGAGTCCTAGTCTGTTGCTCTGTGTTGTCTTTGCAGGAAACCAGCAGAATGGACATGTACTCTGACCTGGCTGTTTCAGGGGAGCCATAAGCCACCCGTGCTCTTGTGAATGGCAAGTGGCCTTTCCTTCTAAGTAGAGGGATATTCATGGTGTCGGTCAAGTACATGTGTCAATCATGGTGTCAATAAAGTAGATGAGTATTCCTGCTATCTCTCCTCCCCAGAGGAGGTAGATATCTTAACAGGCAAATGGGAGCTTGGAATACAATGCAAGCAGGTAGTTATGTATCTTTGTGGTGACTAGAGCTCCAGGAAACTGGAAAACATTTCTGAATGTGACAAAAGGTACCCTCTGACTCATAGTAGAAGATGGTGCAATAAGATGAGGAGACCCCCCCCAACACCAAGCTGAGGGAAGTGAACTATATGCTGTGAGCAAAATTACCTGGTACCAGCTACTCCATGTTCTCATTCCAGCCTCCTCCCTTCCTTTAATCCCCACATCTTATTTTTAATTGATTCAGTCTGTTCAAATTTTGCTAGGGAGGATGAAGAAAAGAGTTCAGGAACCATCTTTTGGTTCCCAACATGGTCTGGGTTTAAAAATATCCTTATGAGGCTGCCCTCCTGCTCATAAATGTGTGACTGATGACATGAACTGTGGGGTGGGAGTCACTTAAATAAGGCTGAACACTGAGGGGAAGGCAAGAGGAGCTTATCTGAAGGAAAGGGAGACCTTTAGGATTAGAATATTAGCCTTGGGAAAAGAGTCTTCATCATCTGTAACACCTTCATTTTATGGAAAGTTTAACTATCTTACCTAAAACAAAATTGGGAATTAGCTGCAGATTTTGGAATGAATTCTGCTCTGTATCATATGATTTCCAGCTCTATATTTTTTCCTTATTCATTAATGCCAAGGAATAAAAAGAACAAAGAAAAATAATACAAGAGTTTCCACAAAATATGTAAGGAAGAGTGGATATATAAAGGAGCTATTAGAAAACCAAGTTGAGCTCCATTAATAACTCAACAGAGATGAAGAAACCTTTGAAGATTCCAGAAATGCAGTAAATGTCACAATATGTGTGACATGGGCATTATGATTATCAGCTTTTGAGTGTTGTTGGAAAGTACTATAAATTTTACTGACTAAAAAATAAGTCAACAACCAGAAAAGAAGTATCAATTTCTAGATTCAGGCTAGGAAGATACATCAGGATTCTCATGATGTGATCCAGGATCAATAGGGAGCAGCACCCACACTAGAGGGGAGTAGGGGCCAGAATGGTCCCACAGCTCCGTGGGGGGGTGGAGGTGATCACCTCCGGTCTCAGACCCATGCCATTCCTGCCATCGTCTGGCCATGCTTTGGCTATCACAGGCAGGATGTCTGCTCTGAAGGTGTGTCCTGAGGGGAGGCACCTCTCTTCTGCTCTGAAGGTGTGTCCTGAGGGGAGGCACCTCTCTTGGAGTATATGTCTGTGGGTATATGCTTTGTGTGTGAAGTGGGCTTCATTCCACAACCTGAACATTAAAAGAGGCTAAGCAGTGGGGGCAGGGAGGAAGCCGAAGGCAAGGGGAGGGTGCTGAGCTAGTTAAGGCTTGGAATAAAGAATGGGGCTGAAGGAAGTCAGACAGAAGTTCATTTACAGTTCATGAAGAACAGAGCCTATGCCCATGACAGTGTCTTGGTCTTTGTGTCTTGCCAGCTGTGTGTGTCTTACATAGCTCTCTGACGGCTGCATATTGCTTCAGAATGAAAAGGGCCTTTTATGTGCTTGTTTATGAAAAATAATTGTATCCAATGAATCAGGATTCTTGCAGCCAGAGTTTGAGGGAAAGTGTTATGACTTGAATGTGTTCCCTGAAAGTTTATGTTTTAGAAACCTAATCCCCAATGCAACAGTTTTGGGGGTGCAGCTTAATAAGGGGAGACAGGTTCCTGCAGGCAGAGCCCTCGTGAATGGATCAAGGTCATTACTGTCAGAGTGGACTGATCATCACCAGAGCTGGTTGTATGAAGCAAGATGCCCATTGCTTCTCTGCCCCTTGCCCTGGGTACTGACTTCTGCCTTCTGGCTTCTGCTATGGGCAATCCTTGTTGGATGTTGTTGCCATGCTCAGCCTCCAAAACTGTGACCCAAAGAAACTTCTGTTCTTTGTAAATTAAATAGTCTGTCATATTATGTTACAGAAGCACAGAATAAACTAAGACAAAAGAAAAATGCAGGAAGAGGGCTGGATGGTAGTGCTGCTTTATGACTTTGGAGTTAGACTTCCTGGGATTAAATCTTCAGTCCACAACTAACTGGATTTGGATTAGTTACTTAACCTCTTTTTGCCCCAGTCTTCACATCTGCACAATCTGAAAAACAATCATCATCATTACTTCTATTTAACATATAGGCTTCTGCAGAGCTTAGGTGAGACATGTTGTGGAACATGATTAGAGAAGCTCTGGTACACAGTAGATGATGCATAGATGGTCTCTCCTATTATAAGTCACTTCTTAGAACTCCTGCCACCATAGCAGATCAGAAAGTATTTCTTATTTCCTGGCAAGTGTCTGCCTATGAATGAAGAGGTCAGTTGAAAAGGAATCTGGATTCTTTATTTCTGGGTGGAGATATCTGACTTGTAGCCCCTCTGTAAGGACAGGCATCCCCTTCTGGAACAGCAAGAAGGTAAAATTCTGCCCATGTCCCTCCCTCCTTCCCCTGCATCCTCACATCCATGCCTTGAGTACAAATCCATATTCCTGCAAGTATCTTAAAAAGAATCATCATTTCTATATGGTCTAGAGTATGTGAGGAAAGTAATCCTCAACTCTTCTTTAAAACATACTTAAAATCTTAAGAAGGGGCTTGGCATTTGTAGCTCAGTGGCTAGGGCGTCAGTCACATACATTGGAGCTGGGAGGTTCGAATCCAGCCTGGGCTTGCCAAATAACAATGACAACTACCCCCCCCCCCAAATAGCTGGGCATTGTGGCGGGCACCTGTAGTCCCAGCTACTTGGGAGTCTGAGGCAACAGGAACTGTATTAAAGGACCGTGACATTAGGAAGGTTGAGAACCTCTGGCTTAAGCCCAAGAGGTGGAGGTTGCTGTGAGCTGTGATGCTATAGCACTCTACCAAGGGTGACAAAGTGAGACTCTGTCTCAAAAAAAAAAAAAAATCTTAAGAAGGGTAAGATAGGCCTCATCATACCAAATAAAACAAAACTCATTTATTATAACTAGAAGATTTTTATTGTGATTGAATTTTAAAATAATCCTTTAAAAAAAACTCTAAGAAAAGAAATAGCTGAAGATGTTAACAAATGGAAAAACTTACCATGCTCATGGCTGGGAAGAATCAACATTATTAAAATGTCTATACTACCCAAAGCAATATACAATTTTAATGCAATTCCTGTTAAAGCTCCATTGCCATACTTTAAAGATCTCAAAAAAATAATACTTTGTTTCATATGGAATCAGAAAAAAACCTCAAATAGCCAAGTTATTACTCAGAAATAAAAACAAAGCAGGAGAAATTACGCTACCAGACCTCAGACTATACTATAAATCGATAGTGATCAAAACAACATGGTACTGGCACAAAAACAGAGAGGTAGATGTATGGAACAGAATAGAGAACCAAGAGATGAACCCAACTACTTACCATTATTTGATCTTTGACAAGCCAATTAAAAACATTCAATGGGGGAAAAGATTCCCTATTTAACAAATGGTGCTGGGTGAAATGGCTGGCGACCTGTAGAAGACTGAAACTGGACCCACACCTTTCACCATTAACTAAGATAGACTCTCACTGAATTAAAGATTTAAACTTAAGACATGAAACTATAAAAATACTAGAAGAAAGTGCAGAGAAAACTCTTGAAGGAATCATTTTATGAGGAGGACCCCCCCCCCAGGCAATTGAAGCAGCATCAAAAATACACTACTGGGACCTGATCAACTAAAAACCTTCTGCACAGCCAAGAACACAGTATGTAAAGCAAGCAGACAGCCCTCAGAATGGGAGAAGGCATTTGCAGATTATGTCTTCCACAAAGGTTTAATAAACAGAATCCACAGATAACTCAAATGTATTAGCAAGAAAAGAACAAGTGATCCCATTTCAGGGTGGGCAAGGGATTGAAGAGAAACTTCTCTGAAGAAGACAGGTGCATGGCTTACAGACACATGAAAAAATGCTCACCATCCTTAATGATCAGAGAAATGCAAATCAAAACTACTTTGACATATCATCTAACTCCAGTAAGATTAACCCACATAACAAAATCCCCAAACCAGAGATGTTGGCATGGATGTGGAGAAAGGGGAACAATTCTACACTGTTGGTGGGAATGCAAACTAGTACATTCCTTTTGGAAAGATATTTGGAGAATACTTAGAGATCTAAAAATAGATCTGCCATTCGATCCTATAATTCCTTTATTGGGTATATATCCTGAAGACCAAAAAT